>JAFFST010045118.1:181498-192004 GCA_022414735.1 Noturus placidus | reverse complement strand
GATCTTTGGTTTGATGTTCCGAAACACTTAAGTGTGACAAACATGCAAAGGAACAGGAAATGAGGAAGGGGGCAAACACTTTTTCACACCACTGTATATATATACATAATGATTAATGATTTTTTTTGTCACAACCACCAGCACAGTCAGAGTGACCCAGATAAACCATCCCATCTCTAGTGGATTTGACATGCCAGTTGATTTCAGCAGCCAAAGCTCCTCCGAGAAACCAGAAGGGAATGATACAGTAGAGTGATTAGCCTGGAATAGTAGCTGCATGCAACTTTGTCCTCTGGTGTTGTGGACATTGGACATACATGTATCAGTAGACCTGTCTAATTAATATTATATATAACCCATGGTGATATTTCCAAGCCCAGTGTAGCATCATTACAGACTTTTCTGAAATCTATCACCAGTTGGACTCACTGTGACACACTATGTCGACTCATTTTCAATGTGCTCCAACAGCTTTTTATGCATAGCTTGAATAGAGCTTGTCATATGAGCCAGTGTGTAAATTCACACTATTTCATCCTATTTGGAGAATAATTTGCAGGTGAACAGAATGTAGCGTCTGTCATTAGCAAACTATTTGACTTGCTTGCTTCCTAATGACTAAGGTTTTTTCATGCACTATAAAATTGTAACCGAGTCAGTTACAATAGTAAGACATTAATTAATGTCTTATATGAGTTCCTTAAAATAACTACAAAAGCTTGATTAAACTCTCAAATCTGATTGGTGTGCATTATGTTTGTATAACAGCATGACTGACAGTAGTTTCAGCCATAACAGGAATGATAGGTTAATATTAATGTGCTCACTGTAAAACATTATTGTTTCTATAGTAACAGCTCATTTACAGGGACATGAATGGCAGATACTCCAAGACTAGCAATGGATTTAAAAAGGATGTTTATCAAAGAAAAACCTGTAATCATTGATGATGGGAAGTTTTTTTGTTAGGATACTGTGATTTAACAGCTATGGAAGGAGTTTTCCCCAAGTATGTATGTGTGTGAGAGAGAGAGAGAGACCGAGACAGAGAGAAGAGTTTCCCCCCAGTATAAGTGAGACTGAGGATTGGGGCTTTTGAATGATGGGAGGAAACTGTAGAACCCAGACGTCTCCTCGTGTTATATGTCTTGCATACAGACAACAAAAAATTTACCCCAGGAGGAGTGAGTTTCTAGTGGGTTGTATTTTCTGGACACCGAGATGTTTGCATCATGTAATATGATCACATGCCATTCACACAAGTAGCAGCAGTTAAACTAGCAGCAAGTGGCAGCAGGATTTTTCCCCCAATGCAAGGTCAAACCTACATAGAAAAATCAGACATTTGCATCTGGACAGGTCTAAAATGATCAGACGAGAGTTTGGTAAAAAACAGTAGATAATTCAGCCCGTGAGGGGAGGCCTGAGAAAAACATTGACATGGCTGTATGGAAATAAAGACACAGAGGAGCACCTGTAAAACAGGAAACTACCCCAGGACCCCCTGTACATTTAATCTAGTCCGGATAGCACCTTCAGTGCTGAGTTCACGTGAAGCCAGATGTATTGCACATTTCAGTTGAAACTCCATGGTAAACACTACACGAGTTATACACAGAGTATGACAAGGTAAATCACAGATGTTAAATTCCCACAGAGATGATCTGCATCTACAGGACAAATATTCAATTAAACCATGTTGGAGTTGACTCACCAGTTAGTCTGTAAATAAATCACAGATCTATTGAGGCATGCCACTTTGTTATCATTTCAGTACTACATTATAGTTAGATACTCTTGCAAACGGCATAAAGGCTGTCACAGACATCCCAACCTGCAAAAACTCATTTCAGGGAGGTGACTTCACCGGCTACTGCGCCACACCCACCCACACCCACTTTAGAGTAGTCTTCACTGGCACGAAGTGTGTTTTGTACTAATTTTTTATTTATTTGGACACTCTGCCATGGTGCTGCAGACACTAAACTGAACTGAAGTGATGGATGAACTGGATAAAAAAAAATAAATAAAATATTTCTGGGATATAATTAGCAGGCGTCAGAGAGCCACTATTAAAATGCAGGAGGCTCCAGGAACTTCTTGGAGAGATGGGATATCTGCTTCCACCCTATGTAATTGTATTATGCTAGGTTTAGAAATTCCTTTAATCACATGCATTTTATCATTGTATGGAACCCCTGTTTGGTGTCAAATAATATAAGAGGTTATGCAAATAAACACTGTTTCTCCAAATAGCACTGCAGGGTTCTTTAAACCAATTATAGAAACAAACACTGATAATGATGATATGGAAAAGGGCAGAAATGTTGGAATTTACATACAAATGTGATATGCAGTCATTTTTCTTCGGTAAGCCATTAATTATGGGATTCCATCAGGCCACTTCCACAGAAGTATAGAAGATTCCTCAGAAATCCATCTGAATACTTCAATCCTTTTTGCTGTGCCCATGTATTATCCTTGTTTGAGAGCTCACTGCCACAGTTCCCCTTGCTGGTGCCATAGCTGATCAAAATGAAAATTTTATTTGTGGTAAAGTTCCTGAAATTACTATAATTGTGTTTCTACATGTGCATTAAAGAAATCCAGTGCCATTGCCTCGAGCAGTTTAGATGAAAGACCCAAAATAATCCCTAAATTCTGCTTTATGTTGTGTGATAACAGCAGTCTTATAAGTTTATTAAATGTCACACTGTATGAGATTAGGATAATAAAAAACTTTATCATATTCTGTGACTGTGAAATATCAGATATGAACTGAAAGTCAGATTATATTATTAAAGATTCTCTCACAAAATGCCTATGATGCTAACAAGTGAAAACATTTTGTTTTTAGATGTTCATCATAGCAGAGTTCATGTGAGGTTTTGGTCCAAAATTCCTAACACTGCCAGAACTTCCTTGGTCACAATCAGCACATTCGCATGCATACAGATGATTCTGAAAATATAGTTGTTTTTCTCTGAGTGTTGGCTTCCCATCCACATGAAAGCAGCATTTTGGGACACTTAAAACAAAGCAAATAGAAAACACCTTCCAATGTGCGGACTGCTGACTAGGTTGGTACTTGCATTTTTTTTTTTTTTACCCAGTGTGGACTTTCCCAACCACCAATTCCCATCCACTCACAAGCTAAATCTGCCCCATCATATAACAATGACCAACCAGGGAGAGTGGGGCAAATAAATGCTTCCTCAGAGACTTGTAAAGCCAACCTCCGCATCTTTTCAAACTGCTGTTCAAGCAGAGCCACAGGCAATTCTTCAGAAGGTTTTTTTATGTATTTGTTGTGGCCAAAAATGCTTGATTTTGCTGCATAATTTTTCACATTTTGCAATGCAACTTGTTGAGGTTTTGTAGGTTTTTTGCTGAAAACTAATTGAATTTGGAAAATTGTAATTGCACGAAATTGTAAAGCCTTTTGCGGTGATGTTTGTTGGAGACCTTTTAGCTGTATTAATATTCGATGCACATGAATCAAATAGGGCTTTGGTTGAATGCTGCATTGTGATGATGTCACATGATATGTCTTGGCCCAAACCTGTACAAATTCTGTGAATTTTGAAAAATTGCAAGGTCCTCCTTTTTGTTGTGGAATCTGCTTGATTTTGCATAAATTTCTGCAATCTCAAAATCACAAAATTCTGGAGGGACTGCATAGGGCAGCGTAACCCATTCAGAGGTCATATCTGCTTGCATGGCCTCACAGACACCAATAATTGTCTAATGTCAATCTGATTGACCAGGGTGAGAGAGTATGGCTCCCTCACACCCAGGCCAATTTAGCTTTCTTGACCCCCAGCCATTGATGGGTGAGGTATCACTGATATTCAAACTCACAATCTCCAGATGATGGGGAAAATATTTTTCTGTTGCACCACTTGTGATGCATCAGAAAAGCTTTTGTCCTATTGTCTGGAGATTGAGAGTTTGAATCCTGTGTCCATGAACCAAGGGAGCAATAATTTCTTGGCATACCCTCCACTGTCAAACACAGTGAAACTATCCCCGCGTGGGCATCTATGAGCTCATGTATGTAGAATAGCGCTGTTCCTCATGTGTTTCATGCAGTTGGCTGGCTTCACCTGTCTTAGAGGAAGTACATGTTAGTTTTCAACTTCCCCGATAGGTAGCTGTTGCATGAGAGGGGAGAACTGCCAGGTGAGGAATCTGCAGGGAATTGGCAGATGACTGAACTGGCAGATAAACAAAAGAGGGGAAATGTATGGGTAAAAAACATGTTTTCAAAAATATCTGTATACCTGTCGATGGAGCCTAAGACCACAGAAATCAACTTTCCAGCTTCACCTGCAAGGTGAATACATGCACTAACCACATTAATAATAATAATAATTTATATAGCGCTTTTTACAATGGTACATTGTCTCAAAGCAGCTTTACAGAAATATCATTTTTACATTTACAAGCGACTTACAAATGAGAGCACACTCACACACCAATGGTAGCAGAGCTGCCATGCAAGGTGCTAGCTTGCCATTGGGGGCAACTTAGGGTTCAGTGTCTTGCCCAAGGACACTTCGGCATGGGATCACCCGGGCCGGGATTCGAACCGCCAACCCCACGGTTAGTGGATTAGTGGACAACCCGCTCTACCGACTGAGCCACAGCCGCATTATACTCTTGCAGCATCTGTACTACATATGTGTTTATTTGGGAGATAAAAATTCCACTTTTACTTACACTTACACACACACACACACACACACACACCAGATAACAGATGCCAGAGCTAACAAGAGAGTTAACCAGAGCACCTGTAGGAAACCTAATGTGCATTTTAAGCCTTGTGAGGGAAATTACTCATTTTTACTTTGTAATAATTTTGTTCTGTTAATGTTCATCTGAGGATAACAGCCAAGATGGCCATGTCATGTAACTGAGATCAGTACAGAATATTGTCTAATTTCTACGACAGCCTCAAGGTACACTGTTTTGGCAAAATGTTTTAAAGCACTGAAAAGTTCACCAATGCTTTTTTAAGCCTGATTGAATCACACTGTAGCTGGGGTGCATAAAATATCATACTTACTAAACTAATTACTATATTGAATATTTTATTAATCTAAATTCAGAGAAGTAATAACAAAAACGGGCAGTGACAAATAATTTCACAGGAAAGTAAACTTCAGCATTGAATGCCCTTGTCAATGCTTTCTCCAACAAATAATGTTGTAGTGCAGAACTAATTTCATTAGTGGCTGCCATTTGTGAATGATTAAGGTCTGTTCTCACACAGCGCTTTGCTGCCCACAAAGTTCTCTGAGGTTAATAACCAGTTACAATCAATTATGCAACCAATCTGATACAATCAATGAGTCCCTCCAAACTAACACAGGAGAAAAGTGGTGCTGAGCACAATCAAACCATATGGATATACCAGTTCATGCTACAGGTCAAGGTGAATGCATCAAGAAAATTGCAGCTATATAAAAAAAGGAGTTTTGAATGTTGTTAGGAGAAGGAAAGGTTGAGGTGTATAATGTCATTCATGGGAGACACACTTTATTCTGCATAATATCCTGTCTTTGGTTGCCTCCATAAATCTTTCAAATGTTTGCCATTCATAAAATCATGTATATAGCCAATGAGCACCTTTGTTTTTTATAACATTCATTATATAACTTCTTTCTAAGCATTGCCACCTCACAGCTCTAGGGTCCTGAGTTCACTCCTGCTAGATTACTCCTAGCTATAAATGTCTGTGAATGTGTATGTAAATGCACTGGTGTCCCACAATTGGTGAAACCCTTCTCCGTGCACTCAGAGTTGCCAGAATTGGCTCTGGATCCAGTGCAACCCTGGCCAAAGTTTACTGAAAATACATGAATACATTTCTTTTCTCTTAGATAACTATGGTCTGCTGATTGTTTCCCTTTATTTGGCTTACAGTAGCTGTATATCTTAGGTTGTATTTCTTGTAAATTAGATGTATACAAACATAATATGGGCGGCTGTGGCTTAGTTGGTAGAGCGGGTTGTCCACTAATCCACTAACCGTGGGGTTGGCGGTTCGAATCCCGGCCCGGGGGACTCCACATGCCGAAGTGTCCTTGGGCAAGACACTGAACCCTAAGTTGCCCCCAATGGCAAGCTGGCAGCTCTGCTACCATTGGTGTGTGAATGTGATCTCATTAGTAAGTCGCTTGTAAATGTAAAAATGATATTTCTGTAAAAGCTGCTTTGAGACAATGTACCATTGTAAAAAAGCGCTATACAAATTGATAATTATTATTAATTATAATTAGGGTATGCTCTATGAATATGATGTAAATAATTAACTATTGGATGGGAGCATGCACCTGATCGATTATTTGCTTAAATTGCGATTCGTTTTAGGATTGCAATAGCATCATTATAGTCTATCTTTTTATTTATTATTATGTATTTTTAAAAATATGACCAACTCTTTCCTGCTGATGACATATGGTCTTGGAATTTCTTCACCAAATCAGACACCACAGTACAGTCACTAATAGGTCCTGAGCGTTGCCGTAAAATATCAACCGTAAAATATATCTAGGATGTTCTTAAGGACAAAGCATGAATAAATGAACACACTGGATATTGGTCACAATGACTATGTTTACATGCACATCAATAATCTGATATTAAGTGGGGCAATGAAGGAAATACTTGCCTTTAATTACTAGCTTAATTACTTTCTGCTAACTTGACCATGTGCTGAAATGTTATGCTAATCTATATCTCTCCATGTTAATAATGCTGAATGTCATTTCTCAGTACTTTGTGTTTAGGTATGGTCTTACAACCCTGTATGATCTCAGAACATGCCAAGGTCAGAGATGACCTACTGGCAGGCTAGTCCTGCTTCTCTCTTACAAGCCAAGCCCCCACCACCATTCAACTCCTTCTCTGCACATATGCTGGATTCTCAATCTTTAGAGTGAGATGGGTGAAATCTTTTTGAAGCTGGTGAAAAGCTGTTAAAATTCTTGAAGCACACAATAAACACCACAGTCTGAAGATCAACATTAGTCTCCTGTGAACTGACTTGCCTTATGAAACTTTCCTGAATCAGACACAGTTCCATATACCATTATCTTAAATTTGTGCTCCTTTCTATGTAATTTTGAAAAATAAAGGTCACTGTGTGGTTTTGAATCCATTACTCTGAACTATTACTTTCAATGATGTTGTGGGTATTCTGGATTCTGTTGTTTGTTTTTTTTTTAAATCATATATAGTTTGGACTTTTGTAATGACCCCACACAAAGTGTCTTAGTATGGTATAAAACCATAAAAAACATTAAGCATAAAAACACCTTGGTATACATTCAAAACAAGGGGCCCCAAGAGCAGCACATGCTTAGAAATGGAGGCCAATGATGAATATTAAACTTCAACTTTAGTCACATTAGTAATCCCTACTTCTGTCTAATCATCATAATCCACACCTAATTTGGCATTATTCCATTTGGTTTAAATTTGCACGGTCAGTCATGCATTTGTATTGGATCCCTGGTGGACTAGTGGATAGCATGCAATTCCCGGTCAAGGAACCCAGCCACCAAGAGTGCATTCTCATTGCTGGTCCCAAGCTTGGAAAATGATCAGGTTTGCATGAATATGGGCATCCGGCGTAAAACTTGAATCAATATATATGGACAAATGATACACTGTGATGACCACGAATGCGAGTAGCCGAATGAGGGAAAGAAAGCAGTCATGCATTTGCATTATAATTGACATGACTATTAATTAAATTAAATACGCCATTGTTTTTCAATGACATAAGTCCAGCTGAGTATCTCAGAGGGAACTAATTTTACAAGGTACTGATTTGTACGTGTGTGGCTTTAATGTGGTGCATAATGTGACATGATTACTAAATAAGTTGATTACAAACAAGCTTCTTGACACTTATCAGATGATGACACACCAAAGTAAGCCATCTTATACATGCTATTACACTAGCACTGTGTGCACCATGTTTATCCATCCCAAATATTATGTATTTTTTTGTCGTCCCTGATTGTGAATTTACACTAATTGACTGTCATTTATTTATTTCAATTTTACTAATTGAATATGTACAAAACTTGTATGTATGTACTATAAATTAACTGAACATTTTTAATTATTTTTATTATTATTATTTTAAGGTTTATTAAAAGTGATCAAAATGCAACAGCATGCAATATTCTTGGCAAAATATGTAGTATTAATTATTACTCTGCAATTACTTTAAGTGTTTCAGTAAATAAAGGTCAATCCAAACTGTGAACTAAAGAGAAGGTAATTCCATCAAACATAATATTGTACTTTCATAGAAAGCAAAACAGGTAAGAGGTATAAATAACAGGCAACGGCTACTCTTTAAGGTAATTGATTACATTGGCTTATGGCCAATTCTCTTGCTTGGGCCTTTGCCTAACAATCATTCTCTGATTTTCACTCAGCAGCATAACCAGTACCACAGAGATGAATCAGCACTGTCTAGTCATGAGGGCTCTTTGCCAGCAGGGTCTTAGTGAAGCAGCACATCCTGCCAAAGCAGTGTCAAACACTTGTATCAGACCTCATCCTCTATCTGGTTGGGCCCAAATTAGTTTAATTTTATCTAAAGTCCTGACCACCCATTAATTCTACACTTCCAAACAGCCAGGCTTGTTATCAGGAGTTCTTTCATCCAACTGACCCCACAAATTGAATACAGGTCTTGCTTTTCTCTGTAGTCAGCTCTAGAATACAGTCCAATTATACACCAGTTCAAGCAGCTAATTGCAATTAAGTAAAGATTCTTAATGATGTACTGGTTTCAGGCATGTGGCCACTATATCATCATCTTGTTGAAACATCATAAAAGGAAAGGGTTATCATGAAAATGATCTTGAACAATGGACAGATGGATCTTCAATTTTATATTATTATATTGTAAGTTTAGCATGGGTGTTGCCGGCATATTTATTTATTGAAGTAGGAACACATTTATTGAGGTAGAAAGAAAGATGTCTGATTGCTTTTGACAGCAAATAGTCTACCTTTTTCTGTAATGACTGTACTTTCTCTAGATGTAGTAGAAGCATTTAGACATTTGACAGCAACACAAAATCACTCAAATTTCCAAATGCAAATATTTTCTATGTACCATTAAAAATGCTATCTTGAAAATCTTTTGAAAATGTGTGCCCATTAGAATCTGCCACCAGGATTAGAACATGCAATTAAAATAATATCATAAATATGAGGAGGAGGAGGATTACAAGTATGATTTTACAAGTGTAAGTGATCAGCATGATATTTATTTGGACAAACCAAAATTTAGGTTGGACACAGGACGAAAACTGATACCAAAACAATAACACATGGTGCTTAAATGTCACAAAAAAGGAATCTATGAGAACAACAAACATACAACAGAAACCTAGCAAACCACTGCTGATCTTTATAAATCAAATAATGTGTATAACCAATAACCACAACAATCATCAATCACGTACAATAATTTGAAAGATTTGTGTACATTATGTAACCACTGGCATAGGTGAAGACCTGCCAAGACATGGATCTTGTTCCTGTGCCTAGTGAGATAGCTGATCAGGCTGGCAAAGACAAATCTTTGAGTCATTTTGTTCCATCATTCATGCCAACAACCTAGAAAGCTTTCCATAACAAAGCAACTTCTATAGAACTGTGCAAACTGAGAGCAGGTGTTGTGTTCAGATAAGACCAAGCTAGAACTGCTCATAAGTATGTTTGGTATAAAGAGACTGCTAAATATCTCAAAAAGAAAGCCATACCTACTTTAAGAACGTGAACTGGCGTTGCCCTGCGATTGCTTTTGCTAAATCTCAACAGCTACAGATTAACCAGCAATTAACTAATGAGGCGTTATAGTTCATCGTATTATTAATTCCTACTGATGCTGGAAATATAAATGTATTTAATAAAAATTGTACTGTCTTTAAGATATATATTGAAACATGCAAATAATTTCAGGTGAATCCATGGAGAATTATTGTAATTACAGAGTACAGTTTAACATTGGGCGTTTCAATTGGAAAAAGCTGAAGATCATTATTGGCATATGCAGTCCATAAAATAATGACAAAATCAACAAATGCACATACCTGTAATAAAAATGAGTATGGGATGTAATAGTTGTGCATGTTATATGTCTGGCTGTCTTCACATAGTCAGATATATACAGTGGTGTGAAAAAGTGTTTGCCCCCTTCCTCTTTTCCTGTTCCTTTGCATGTTTGTCACACTTAAGTGTTTCGGAACATCAAACCAATTTAAACAATAGTCAAGGACAACACAAGTAAACACAAAATGCAATTTGTAAATGAAGGTGTTTATTATTAAAGGTGAAAAAAAATCCAAACCATCATGGCCCTGTGTGAAAAAGTGATTGCCCCCCTTACTATAACTGTGGTTGTCCACACCTGAGTTCAATTTCTCTAGCCACACCCAGGCCTGATTATTGCCACACCTGTTCACA
>JAFFST010045118.1:160138-180176 GCA_022414735.1 Noturus placidus | reverse complement strand
TATATATATATATATATATATATATATATATACACACACACACACAAGTGAGACACTCATCTACTCATAGAAAAGGGCCTAGTCCTTCAAGAGCAAGGATGGGTTGAGGCTCGCCAATCTGCCAACAGATGTGTCAGCGAATAATCCAACACTTTTAGAACAACATTCCTCAAAGACAAATTGGTAGGTTTTTGGGTCCTGTCAAATCTCGGTGCGTAAAGGGCAAGGCTGAAAACCACTTCTGAATGCATATGATCTCCGATCACTAAGACGTCACTGTTGTTAAAATCATGAGTTTGTAATGTTTGGTGTTGTACATTCTTTTTAATGTCTATATAAATAAAATAAGATATTAGATGCCACGAGTGTACCTTCTGCCATCATTGACTCATTTGAATGACCATGTAGTACAATCAATACAAGAAATTTAAAAGTTACCTTATATGGCCATGGGCATTGTTTCGACTCAGGACAGTCGGCTTTTTGCTGTGGTCAAGCAACTGATTGATGCCGTACACAACAGCGCTTCTCCTTCATACATTCGCTGAGAGTAGGCCAATGGTTCAGAGGCAGGAATTTGTCCAATAGTTGCTAAAAGTGTTATATAATCGACCAATTGCTGTGCAAGAATGCAGGACTTACAGAGAGGGCTTAAAAAAATGTGCAAACATGATGCAGTATTAGACCATAAGCACATCATAATGAAACCAAGGCCAAATCCCTTTTTCTCAAATTTAGACGCTTTTTACGGTCCGTAAAATAGTCCATGTCCAGGAAAAAGAGGACGTATGGTTACCCTAACAAAAGCATTTCAGAGAACAATCTGTTAATTTCTACCAAATTAACTTTGCACAAAATTTATTTGCGCATGGCCCAGGAGGTTGCTCATGTGAGCCACGACCGGAAAGAGAGATCCAGAACTATAATCAAGCAGCTGTCTATATTGTGTTAAGTCAAAAGATTAATTTCTTTGGTTTTAAATAAAAAAAAAAAGAAATTGTGATAGCAAGCCCATTTTCTTTAGAAAATGTACCTGTAATCTGATTACTTTGTTATTTGTAGTAAACTGTTTTTAGTAGCCTGATTACATAACGCCGTTACATTTATTCCATTACTCCCCAAGCCTGACTGTGGGTAAGCACCCTTCTTTGTTTCAGGATAATTTGCAGACATTTAGAGAGTAGTGATTCAAAATCATTTTGATTATTTGGCCAGATTTTTCAACATTTTGTTTATTTTCAAGAATTCAGGCAATAACAACATCCGATGGGTTTTCTCAGACTGCCACACATATGAATTGAGAATGACTATATTAGTAGAAGTAGTTCTTTATCACTACTCGTGTATATTGATAAAATTACTGACAGAGTTAATCTGGCCAAACAATATCTTATCAAGCACAAATAAATATCAACACAACAGACTCATTGTCCTTTCAGTGCTTAACTAATAGACAAATCACAGCACGCATATGATTCTGTGGGATTTGCCTTGCCAACTAAAGGGGATATAAATAAACTAGATTGTGATGCTAAGCACCATGGCCTTGTTTACAGACTGCAGCAAGGCCCACTCCCTGAGGACACACACTATTAAACAAAGACATTTACACAATCCTGTAAATATGGTTCTAGAGTCACATGAGGCCTGCTCTAGTACACACTCACACATATACAGACACACTGTATAGAACAGTATATGTCCTACCATGTCCTACTCCCTTCCACTCCCTGTAACATTCATCATCTCCTACCCCTCCTCCATGCTATAATCTCATTCAACGACAAAGAAAGAGCAGAGAGGAAAAAAAGCTTTCTCAAACATTACCTCTATTTTTTTTTTTTCCTTCAAAGAGCACTTAGCCTTAGCATTCACATCAGACGAAGAAGCAGCAATCAGAAGCAGCCCAGACTCACAGCATCACATGACTCTATACCACCTGCTCCCCTTTATTAGACATGTGGTATGGCTTATACAAGAGGATTCTGGGATTTGTTGTTTGCTGCAGAAAAGGGTAGACATACTGTAACAGGCTATATTTCACAATACATATTTAGCCCAGAGTATTTCTCATGGAATATTCATAATAGGATCTGCAGGATCTGTGGATTTATAACATTAAAAGAAATAGGTTTATACAGTTTTGAAACAATTTTGGAAGCACTCTCTTTGACTGAGTTTCAGGTAGTGTCTTGGCCAGATTTTGCTGGTCATTATTAATTTTGAAGTTCATTCCTAATTAAGCTGGCTGTTTGTCATTTTTATAGTCAGTCTTGATTTTGCTGGTCAGTCATGATATTTCTGGCTGTTTCTGATTTTGCTGGCCATTCCTAAACTTCCTAATCATTAATGATTTTCCTGGTAATCACTGAATTTCTTTGTCAGTTCTATTTTTACTGTTCATTTGTAATTTTGCTGGTCATTCTTGACTTTGCTGTTCATTTCTCATCTTGCTGGTTATTCCTAATTTTGCTGCTCATTCCTAATTTTGCTATTAATTCCTGATGTTGGTGTTTATTCCTGATTGTATATTTAATTCCTGATTTTGATGTTCATTCCTAAATGGGTTGGTCACTCCTGACATTGCTGGTCAATCCTAATTTTTCTGGTCATATGTGCAGTTCTACCCGCTGATCTTTCTGATTGTACCAAGGACATAATTGTCTGTGGTTCTTGCTTCTGAAATTAAACAAAAAATAATAATAAAGTTTCACCTTCAAATGGATGTCTGAACTGATGCCATTTATCAGTGTCACTCTAAATCTGATTAAACATTAAAAATACTTTAGTTCTGTGTAGTTATGAGGGAAGCTAACTTAAAGTTTGTACTTTTATACAGGTTATCCATCCTCATCAAGAAGTGACAGAATTAGGCAAACCGCTCCCAGTCGTAACAAATCATTCCTGTAGCTGAAAGAGGCTGTTCGCCACACTGCTTGAGCTAAATGTGGCTACTAGCTGTGGTGCTGAAGCCGATGGACGCTGCTATCCATGGTGTTGAAGGCTGGAAATCACAGTGGATGACAGCATGTGTGGGTGAGAAGCTGCTCCTCTAGACAGCCTGTCTTTGCAACATCTATTGGAGTGACCAAGATAATTTTATTAGTTCAGCATTAAATAATGACTGCTGCAGATGAAGAAAACATGTAAAAGGAATAATGATTAAAAAAAAAAAAAAAAATACCATGGTCCTGAATAGCATGTCCAAGGAATTTGTCATGGCGAAATAATTGTACAATTTCACTATTTTTAACTAAAAGCACAAATTACAGGCTGTTGTCAAGGCAAAATCGATTGATTTTTGTACTCACAATACCATTTACTAAGCTTGAAAGTCAAATTATCCTGAAGGTCAGGTATTACATTTGCATAAGCCTCTTTAAGCTAGTTTAAGAAAAAGTCAGTTAAAGTAAATTATGTCTTAGTTTCTTAAAATTATCAGAGGAATTTTCAAAAATATGATTTATTACTGGGCTCCAAGAGATATTGGAAGCATGCATTTGCAGAATGTTTATTTTTGTGAAACTCAATGCCAAGGACAGTCATGGTAAAAACAAAAACAAAAAAAAAAAACAATTAGCGCAAGGCAAATCCAAATCATTAAAAAAAGTTCACATAACAGATTAAGGTCAAAATAGTGAAATTCACAAATAGAAGCAAACAACAATGGCAAGGCAAACCATAGAAAATCATAAATAGAGAGTCTATCCTGAAAAAGCACAGCTCAGAACTTACAAGAATGGATAGCAAACTGCAAGACGTTGCACAATGTCCATGTACTTTATATATATTTCAGACAGCAAGTTCATAGAGTAATTATGAACTTCATTGCTTCATAGAGCCATAGTCCTAAAATTCAGCCCTCTGGCATTCTGGAGTTGAAAAGTGTTGGGTAGATGTTAAAGCAGTAAAGTTAGTTTTATAGTTCTCCTCTCTTATAAGGACATTAATTCACATTTACTTATACACACTCATATCTACACTCTTTTAATTTACATTGATGATGGATTTTAAACAGGTTTTTGATACGTTTCACTGCCTTTAATCAGCATTAGACTTAAATTTAAATTTCAGTTTATTCTTCTGGGATCCTCTTTGAGATCCACACTCACTAGCATGGCTATGAAGAAATATTTTGCACAAAAACTCTCATTTGCATATTATACACACCCCCTACTTTGCACGACATTTTTCCTTGAAATTACCTGAAAAAAATATCCATTAAATGCAAGCATGACTTATCTCCTGCACTTGCAAATTAATATTAGTATTAATCCTACTAGAGGCTTTTATTTTTAAACTGGCCTGTATGTATCAAGGTCAACATCTAATTGCCTCTCTAGGTTAAGTGGGCAAGAGGGTAATGATAGAATTTTCTCTTTTTGTCATGTACACTTATAAGAGACACACACACACATTTACACATATAGACACAAATAGACAGGGTGCTGAGCTCAAGTGAGTCAGAAGAGGTGACAGAAGAAAGAGAAGTTTCATGTGGTGTGGTAGACTGAAGAAGCATAAAGAGAAAGTGCATAAACAGGACTGAAATGTTATTTCACACAACCAAACACCTTTCCAACATTCACAGTGTGGGCATACAAAGTGCCTGTCAGCCCAAACACCCAGCAGGATAATGATAATGATACCCCTGCCATGGACTGGGAAGCTCCTACTAACCCTACAAAAATGCAGCAGTTATCCAACACCCGTCTCATCAACAGATAACAGTAAAGTATATATGTGTGTGGTTAAAAATAAATTTTTGCTTGTACTGAGAATTAGTCATTTAAGATTTGGGAAAGCATGCATCCATAATTTCCACTGATCTCATCCCAGTGTTAAAAGGTTAAACTCTGTGACACCCACTGCATTTGCTCATACTGGCCTGGAGAAGCTCTGCTGATGGGATATGAAATGAAACAGCATGCAACAGTCTCCAGATTGAATTATAGATGGCTCCTATCTGCTGACAGAGGGCCAGTGTGTCAGGCCTCCTCAGTGTCATCGTGCGGTGCTCTAAGCCATATTGTCCCATTTACTGTCACCTTCCCAGAAATCACAAAGAGAAAGAAGTAGCAGACCCCACAGTGCAGTTTAGTTCTGAATGAAGTGATACAGTTCCATAAGGTATTAAGGATATAGTCTTTGGCCAAAAATAAATAAATAAATTCTAGATTTATTTAATTTTCTTTAAAAATTGAACATCTAATCAAGTGCTTAATTATCCACCATTATAAAATAAAGGATCACACATTTAAATTATTTTGCATTTGTATTATTTAAAACATATATAGTCATTCATCTTCAGTAACCGCTTTATACTGGTCAGAGTTTCTATGGATCTGCAGCTGGGAGCACTGAACACTGGGAGCCTATCCCAAAAGGCACCCTGAAATGAACTGCAGTTCTGTATTCTTATTAGCACATCTACTGCAAAAATTACACTTTATTTTCAGTAGATTATTAAATTAAAATTATGTTTATTTTCAGTAGATTACTCACCAGCACCAAAGAAGGAGGCTACATAACCAACTTTTGGTGTCCTTGAACTGGCTCTCTGTCCATTACAGGTTAAGAATTTACTGTTTGCTTTTAAAGCTTGTAATAATAGACCTTTGATCTACTGTACCACTAGCCTGCTTTGAGTTTTCTAAGGTTTTCAGATCAGTTACTCTGGGTGGTTCAATGATCTTGGTTGAACTCTACATGTAAAAGCATTTTTGTGGGACATCATGTGTGCTTCAGTTATTGCGGTTTTTAAATAAAGACTAAAAACTTTTGCAAACAAGCATTTTAATGTGTAAGGTTCTGTCATTTATCAGAGTTTTATATGTTCTGCATTTTTTCTTGATTTACTTTACTTTATACATTGGTTTTATTTGTTCTATAGCATCCAACCATCCATGTTCTATATCACTTATCCTACACAGGGTTACGGGGGAGCCTGGAGCCTACCCTAGAGAACTCAGGGCACAAGGAAGGGACACCCTGGACAGCGTGCCAACCTATCACAAGGCACAATCGCACACACGTTGAGACACCACAGACTATTTTTAAATGGCAATCAGCCTACAACACATGTCTTTGGACTGTGGGAGGAAATAAAACTTTATAAATGAAATTACTTGCATACTTGTTTTATTTTCACTGATTTGGTCTTCCTCCGGACTTTCCATTATTACATTCATGTAACTCTGCAATTTGCTTGTCCGTATGCTGTGCTTGAAGCCAGACCTAATTGAGTGTATTAATATCTAATTATTTATCTCAATAGGGCACATTTAGGATGCTTCATTTAGTATAGTTTAAAATAGTGCTGTCATTGCAAAATTATATCTTAATTGATAAAATCTAAACATCCCAAACTTCCAAAATAATTAGGACAAAACATTAGCAAAATAATATGGTTTTCCTCTCCTGTGAAAGTAAACAGATATAAAGACATTATATGTTTTCTCATACTAGCAGAATATCCAGTTCCAGAGAATAATGGAAAATATAAGCTAATAATATGCCATCTCGCAGCAGTGGTGAGTGGACTTTGGAGGTAATACCATAAAGCAGGGTTCTTCAGCACCATTACTCCCACTCCCCCTGCATAATCACTTACACACCACAGCAGGCTACATTGCTAGCCATGAGAAGGCAGCTAGAATAAAATGCCAAATTAAAATCTGTACCAGAGATAGAAGATTTCAGGTAAAAGGACAGTGTTTCTTGTTTTTTTTTTTTTTGTTGTTAAACACAAATTTGGGTGTTTTATCACCAGTGCACTGATAGAACCTGTGCACCCGATTATAACACATAATAAAGTTCAGGTAATGAAATGTAATGGCCCATGCTATGTTCGGAATAATAAGTAGAACAAAACAGCACAGATTACCACTCACTTCTCTCAGTAAGTATTTGGGCCTGGGTTTAAAGTAAAGTATCTATTTATGCTGAAAAAAAAAAACTTTTGGTTGCAGCATCTTACCGAATGTTATATTTTATGCAGAACATGTAAAGTCACATGCAGTTATGAAAGCAAGTGTTTGTTTTTATTTGTTTGTTTTTTTTAATCGAATTTAGTCTTTCTTGATAAAACTCTTTATTTTTTACTAGCTTAAAATGGGTTCAGTTTACCAAGATAGCAACTAAATATGAGAAATAGATTTATAAGTTTAGGGTTTCAATAAATCACACACTTCTGAATCCAAAGGGCAAAAACAAATTTAGAATATTTAATGTGTTATCTATTTTGTATTATTTATATGATTATTGGTGCCTTGAGCATTGAATTTATGTTTCAGTCAACTACGGTACATCAGGGTTATCAAGGTTATAATATTTGCACCAGATGGCCTGTTTTGATTTTTCTCTCATCAAAAAAGCTGAAGAGACTCTTCCATCCAAGCACAGATTATATTTCTGTTGTGAGTCAGAGGAAAGCAGAAATTCTGCAACATAATTTGATCTAAAAATGTTACTGTTAAGACTAATCATTTTAATCCTACTATTATCACACACATCTCTCCAATGATAGTAAGGGTCACCATAAGTTAAGAATATTATAAATTATTCCAGGCCATACTGTGAAAGTGTTACTTCTGACTCCCTGTAATGTGTCAGATTTACGAGCAGTTAAAACAGTCGGGGTTAGGAAAGCTTTCCAAATGGTCTGTAGGTGTTATTGTGTAGGTGTCAGCAGAGCCTGTTTGGTCACTTTTGAAAGCATTTAACAAATTTGACAAGTCTCAAAAACTGAAGTTTGTATAACTGCAAGTAGAACTGTCAGAGAATTATATAGACTAAGCATTAAGTTAGATTTACTTCAGGTATTTAAGCTCTTTTGCATGCAGCATATAAGCCATATTTACCTAAAAGGAAGGTCAAATGTATTCCTGATTTACTTACAGTATATGTGCAATATTTAACAATTTCAATCAAGTATATTTTACCTAAATTACATGAAGTCAAATTTACTTTAAATGCAATTTGTTGCCACTGTTTTATTGTTTTGGTGTAATTGACGGGCATTCAAACTAGGGGTCATGATCCAAAGTGGGGTTGCTTGATTTACAAATGGGTTCGTGAGAGAAACACACAGTATCCTCTTTTGTTTCAATCATTTCTTTTATAAATTAAGATTAGAAATATCAAAGAAATATCATGGATTTTGTGTTCTAATATTTTGAATGTTAATGGGACTCACATTCAAACAACCCACATTTGAATTGATAGAGTGTTTGTTATTTTAGCCTTTTATTTATACTAGCCTAGTTCAGCAATAATAATGGAAAAATTTCTTCTTTCTTCTACTTCCACTAAACAAACTAGCATTGTGTCTCAAATCAAATGGACAAAATGGATTCTAGAACATTATTGAGTACTAACACTAACTGGTTTTCCCAGATATAAAAACCTCTCACCTCTCATGTAGCCTTTAAACCTACCCAAATGTCTGTTTTGCATTCTTCTGTAATTTCTAGACTAGTAAGTACTTTTGAAGGTAAAGTCAAAGCTTTCTATTTGAGACAAGGCTCATGACAACAGTCACAACAACGGCAGAAGTTTTTAAGACAGACAGAGCTCTTCAGTCTGTTTAAAGTTGCAGTGCTAAAAATTGCTAAACATTTTACAGTTGACATTGAAACCTGACAGACATGGATGTTTTGGTTCAGACATGCCATCTAGTGAATGTCACTTTGAAATCCTCGAGATGTACATAAGATCCCTAGCAAGTGTGTGAGCAGTAATGACGCTCACACTGCAGATTCTACATGTGCACAAGTATAAACCAGTCTTCTCTGCTACACACCACCCCAGTATGGATTATCATCCTATAACATAACAGACTGGTAAGCCAGTGTAAGGAAAATTCCTTTGGTTTTTACTCTTTTATGTGAGTAAAACATCCAATATTACACAGACACCATAAGCTCAGCATCAAACCTGGACATTGGAGCTGTAAGGTACTAACACAACCTGCTGAGCCAAAATACAACACAATTTAAAAGTCTTAGCTTATTATCAAGTTACTGACCTTAACCCATGTTGTTCATTATATTTTACAAATTATTTAGCAATTACAGTGAACCTCTGCATTTATATTCTATCTTGCAACAAGCATTTTACATTTTAATAGTGATTCCATAATAGTAACCATAAAATCTGCTTCCTTCCCTAAGTGTTTTAATTTGATTTGATTTCATTTCATTTGTAATTCCTTATTAGAAAGCTTTGTTGTTTCTATGTCCTATCACATACTGGCAACCAAGGAGACAGAGTCTACAAAATTGGAGAGTTTTCAATCAGCAGCAAGTCAGACGATCCCACTGGCAGCAATTACACATTGTGATTTTCTTTAAAGAATGCTGACATAGTTAAGACTTGGAGGGAATTAGATGACATTAATTAAAGTGAATGAAAAGGGCTCGGCACTGTGCTGGAGGTGAGGTGCCAGCAATGGCAGTGTCATTTACATGATGTGAGGAATTGAGCATTTGTGTGAGAAGCTGGCTGAAAGGTTAAGGTCCTGATCCTCTTCTCAGCTATGAGCCCACTCTGCAGCACTGCAGTCACAGAATTGTTTCTGTGGGAATTAGATAATGGATTGAGCCCAGCAAGGGGCCAAGAGGGAATTTCACTGAGAGATAAATGAGGTGACATGGAGTTCAGAGTGGGAGTAAAAATATTTTCAGATTCTGCATGCAGCGTAGATGTAGATGTGTGTGTGTGTGTGTGTGTGTGTGTGTGTGTGTGTGTGCGTGTGTGTGCGTGCGTGTGTGTGCGTGTGTGTGTGTGTGTGTGTGTGTGCACATGTGGCCATGCATATGTTGCAAATTTGATTTGATAAGATTGTTCTTTGTCTCCAGCCTAAAAGGAAAATAAAAACTTTCTGAATTTTGCATGCTCTCTGAGGCTGCTAATAATAAATAAATTAAATGATTTTGCCTAAGCTGTTATTTCCTTTTATTTCCATTTGATGCAGCTCTGAAATTGCTAAATTCATGTGCCACAGATCACATTATCATTTCTCATCAAGACAGAGGCGCACAGAAAACCTCTTACAGGGCACATTTTCCAGGGCTCACCTCAGCATATATGCAGGCCAGACCTTAGAGAAGAAGCTCAGCACATTTATGGGATATTACTGAAATGTTTTTCAAAGAAGCCCAGCTCTTCCACACTAACGCTGTAACAACATTTGCTTCATAGTCAGCAGTGTGGACTCTTAAGTGTTTTATCTTTAAATACTTATAGCTCCATAAATAGGCATGAGAAGCACTTCACTTGTATGCTCATAGCAAAGACTTTTGTTTACCTCACATTGCATATCGTTATCGCTTCACTATACATATGTCACTAATTTAATTGTTGTAGCAATAATATTATACAATATGACATAAACATACACATTCATCTGACAATTAATTGTCACTTAAACTTTCACCAACCATAAAACCGTGTTTACTCTGGAGTATAAGCCACTAATTAAAGACACTGCTTTAATAGACTGCTAATTGAATGTAGTCATCCTCTAATCCTCTAATAAATGTATAGTGCAACACATATCTACATGAATCACATATTATCTGAACATACAGTATATGAACACGTAACATATTTTTGTGCATTTTTGTTCTTATGTGTAATAATACTGAAACGTGACCTAGGTTTTATTTCTCATATTTTGCCACAGAGACAAAAACTGCAGCATCCAACCAGTCAAAATTTATTCATGGACATATCATCTGTAGAAATTGTGTTGACCCCACCCTTCCTCTAAAGAGATTTTTCCAACACTTTAATAGAAGAAGCTCTGAATCACTCAGATTTTTTTTATGTTTTTTAATAAAGCCCATGATGATTACCTTACAGGTACTAGGGGGATATCAATTAAACTCATAAAATATTTGAATTATTATGGGAATAGAGACAATGTGAGACCTTGGTTAAGCTCTGACTGGAAAACTTTCATTTGTTGAAAATCAGTGAGTACTATGGTCAGACTGCAGATTCACCAGACATATATCAAATACATTCATTCCCTTCAACATCTACAAAATTGTTTTCCTGTATTCCTGCCAGCGTCTGAACCATTACACAACATAGAATGGTCTGGCGGAAGGATGCAATTTATGTAAAATAACTGTGTGACCTTTGGAAAGGATTTGGCTTGTGTTTATAGCCCCATTCGTTGTGTTCGTTCACATTATTTTTTATTTTACCTTAACATCCTCTGATACAATGTTTCTTGGTTTGTAAAGGTTTCACGAGGTCCATTTTTACCCCATCACATCAGGTCCATAAGCCCAGAAAGCGCCTGGGGAGGCAACTATTTTAAACAGACTCTGGAATAATAGTGTGTCTTTTGTAAGAAATAAAATGAAACTGGTCATAATGTAAATTCCTGTTTTAATTTACATTATAGCAGTTAAATAATAAACAGCCTTCCCCTCACTGCCCTCAGTTTTTTTTTTTCTCTTTCTTGAAGACAATAATAAAACTTCAGCTTTTTATGTTACCAAGAAAACAGAAAAGCGCAAAGTCCACTGTCCTGAAGGCATTCCAATAGTTGAATACCTATAAACAGTTACTAAACTCTGACACCTGAGACATCCTTCCAAAAATGTTAAATAAATGTTTCCTTATAGAAAAGTTCACCATAGCAATGATTAAACAATGTCTTTGTTGAATAACACCACATTTTTAAAATCCATGTATTAGATTATGTGGCACGTTTGCCATACAAGTCATTGCGAATGATCTGTAACTATAGAAATGATAAAACATAAACCTGTGGTTTGCCTTCCAGCCAGTGCTACTGTCAGAGCTGCTGTTATAAATTAACACTTTCAAATTATTATTTGCTTAGTCACTAATAATAACATGATCACAGAATGTAGCTATGGTTAAAGGCTATGGTTATAGTGCTGACTAATGTGTCCTGCTATTGCACCGGTGACCCCAAGTTGCTCCAGGGAGACTGTAGGCACTTTGAAAAAAAGTAGCAGCTAAATGACTGTAAATAATAGGAGCCAGAGGTGGTGGGATATAAATGTTGGATGTGTTTATTGAGGCATTGAGGTCAGGCTACAGGCAGAAAGGGTTAATATAGGTATGTTCATAATTGTGTTACTTAACACAGGAACACCCAGACCTAACCTAACCCGAGAACAAGGAAAATACTAGGAGCATGATGTATAACAGTGGTACAAAAAAACACATTCAAGACACGAGCTGTATTTTTAATAGTGCACTACATACTCTACTGTACAAAATTAGGCACCCTATTTTTATCAGTACAAACTTTGTTGTAGATATTTATTTCATGACTTCTACATTATCGAGTTAGTACAAAAACATTTTAGATTCCCAAACATTAGTTTTCTAGCACAAAATTAAATGTTACAGAAAAACAGTTGTGATGTCAGTAAAGCAAACAGCATGTTACACAAGAGACCACTTTTCAGACAAAAAATATAATGAAAGCTGCTGGGTTTTGCATGAAAAAATAAGAAGTAGTGTGACAGTCTCAAGAAGAACTGTCTCTCATTCTACAAGATACTCAGTAAGATTTACTGGCTAATTTCTTTATAAAACTGCACAAACCGCACCCGAGACTTTTTTTAAAGGGTTGTCACAACAAATATTGACTTTGTTTAATTTATTACTGCTTACTTCTCTTTACAGTATTTAAAATATAAAAACATTAGCAACATCTAAAATCAAACACTAAAATGTTGCACTAAATGGCAAGGTCAAACTACAACATGGGACTTCATGTCATGGAACCACATCAGAACAGCCTACGTACACAACACCAAACACAACCACAGATTACAATGTCCATTCTAAACCTTTTCCTCAACTATGACTATAGTGTGTTGTTTAAAGATGTACTCTCTTGTTTTATTGGTAATTTTTACAAATTTGAGGCCATATTCCTGATGACTATAGTCATACTTTACCTCAACCACAAGGAGGACGTGGAGTAGTAGGATTAATAAAAATGGATTGATAATTTTTTTCTGCCTTTTTTTAATTGAATTTTCATTGGAATAATTCCCGTAACGGTACAACAAAATAATATACTTTATTTGAAGCATATTATACAACCCTATTTCCAAAGAAGTTAGGACTGTATGGAAAATACAAAAAAAAAAGTGTCACGTGATGTAGACCGAGATGGAAGCAATTTCAGGTATGGCGGTTTAATACGATAACAAGTCCAAAGGATCAGGCAGAAACCAAGGTACATAGGCAGGCAAGGGCAAATCAATCAGACAAACAGGCATAAACTAGGCAAGGCAGAGAATCGAGGTCAACAGAGTAAACAAAGTCAAAAACCAGAACCGCAAACACAATATAAGGCTTGGAATAACGACAGAGACTAACCAACTGTGTAATACTTCACAAACTCATAGTGCTCAAAGTCTTTTATATATCACAGGAGTGAGTGAGTGTGAGATTGGCAACAGGTGTGTGAGATTAGAATTCCGGAAAATGTGAATGTGTATGGGAAGTGTAGTCCTCTTCGGTCATGTTTGTAGTTGGTGGTGCATCCTGGGAAATAGAGTTTCTGGTTTGCTGTGATATGACAAAAAGAGGCATTTGAGAATTCACTTAAAAAAATTCCCTGTACTATACTGAAAACACATTATTAATAAATTATTTGATGTTTTGTTTTGTGAATTTTATTTATTTTTGAAAATAAACACTCATTTAAAATCTGTAACACACTAAAAAAGTTGGGACAGTCGACTATTTACCACTTTGTAATATCACCATTTCTTTTAATAACACCTATTAAACATTTGGACACTGAAGACACCAGTTGGTTAAGTTTACCAAGCAGAATTTTCCCACATTCATCCATTTTGGATTTATTCAGCTGTGCAACTGTATAGGGCTTTCATTGACTTACTTTGTGCTTCATAATGCACCACACGTTCTCAATCGGAGAATGGCGTTGAAGTGGATTGGCATTGTTCTGCATTGTATGGCAGCATATGTTGCTCCAAAATGTGTACATATATTTTTGCATTAATGGTTCCCTCACAGATGTGCAAGTTACCCATGCCATGGACACTGACACACCCCCATACCATGACAGACGCTGGCTTTTGGACCTGACGCTGATAACAGCTTGGATGATCCTTTTCCTCTTTGGACCGGAGAAAACGACGGCTATATTGTCCAAAAATTATTTGAAATGTTGACTTGTTGGACCACAAAACACGATTCCGCTGTGCTACTGTTAATCTCAGAGGAGACCGAGCCCAGAGAAGTAGGCGGCGCTTCTGGACAGTGTTGATGTATGGCTTCTGGTTTGTATAGTAATGCCTGAACTTTCATCTTTGGAATCAGTGGCAAATGGTATTGACTGATAAAGGTTTACCAAAGTATTCCCGATCCCATGTCAGGATATCTACTACAGACTCATGATGGTTTTTAAGACAGTGAGGTGTGAGGGATCGGAGATCACATGCATTCAGAAGTGGTTCGGCCTTACCCTTTACACACAAAGATTCATTGAATCTTTTAATTATATTGTGAATTGTAGAAGGTGAAATGCCAAAAATCCTACCGATTTGTCTTTGTGGAATTTTTTCAAAGTGTTTGATTATTCGCTGATGCATCTCTTGGCAGATTGACGATTGCCTTACTTGCTTTACATCACCTTCTTATTTCAACTTGTCACATCGCTATTATTCCTAAATTGCCCCTGTCCCACCTTTTTTGGAACGAGTTGCATGCATCAATTTCAAAATAAACCTTCAAAAAACGATGCAGTTGATTAGGTAAAACGACAAATACCTTCTCTTTATACATTTTTGTTTAAATACAAGTCAAAGTACATTTACAAATCACTCCTCTTTGTTTTTATTATTGTTCTATACTGTCCCAACATTTTCGTAACGGGGTTGTAAATGATTTTTAAAAAAATTAACAGAACCTTTCATATTTGCTGCTTCCTTCATCACATTGTTGTAGAGACTCCCAGTGAATGCTCATTTTGGCTGGATAGGGGATTCTTAAAGCAGATATTTTGGTTTCTGTGAGCTTATCTAATTTCTTCGTATTCCATGAGTTTCCCCATTACTACAGATGAGTAATAATATGTGTTTGTGATCCTCCTTTCTTTACATGTGCTATTTTGAGTTTTAGTTCTCACTGCTTTCAATATAAGCTAATTTCTGTTAAATTCATGAAAATTCACCACTATTGGCCTTGTTGGAGCTTGATCTTGTGGCCTTGGTAGCAGGAAGTTGCATGTTGAAATCACAGCTACAGATCAACCTCCTTTCTTTAGAGGTAGGTTGGTTTTCATAAATCTTTCTACAAATGTGATCATAGATGACCCTTCTTGACCAATATAAATTAGAACATTCTTTTGACCTGATCTTCCTTTATGGCCTGTGGGTTTGTTTTGAATTGCATTTTGCACTCTCATTGTGTGCAGCCATACTCCTCAAGTTCAGTATTCTCTTTCCAGCTCTCTGATGCACTTTATGATACTGTTATGCTAGTTGCCTGGCACCCTATATCCATAAAGACATCTTGATTTATGTCACTTTAAATGCTCTCTCCATCAAATTCCATCAAATCTTTCCTCAATTCTGCTTTTAAAATTCTGCATCTCTTTGCTGAGCATTGCTTGTGAAGTTGTGTTTACCTTGTCACCACTGTTTGATGGGGTATCAAAACTGCCATCTTAATTTTGTTCTCATTGGTTCTTTTTGCACCTTAATTTTGGTAAAAATATTTTCCTGTTCATGCCCTCTCTCATCTCTCTTTTCAAAATTACCAATGAATCTGGACACTTGCCTTGCAAAGATACATAAGAAACAGGGTAAATGTGAGACAAAATAATAATAATAAAAAAATTGATCCATTGCATATGACAGGTCCACAGTCTGGTTTTAGCTCTTGAAAATATACTTGAGGAAGGAGCCCTAATCTTGACAAGTTTTTGGGACACACCAGTTTAAAAAAATCTCAACCTTTCATGCATGAGGGAGGCAATAATCTCAGCCAGCCATTTTTGATAGCTAAGTGGTGACTGACTTCCATTCCAAATGACTTCCATTCCATCAAGATAACCCTGTTAGCCACCATAAGGGTTGGAAATGTGGGGGACATGGGAGGACTGAGTGAATTTCAAAGCGGGGCGGTGTTCCAGTTTAAACTGGGTAAAAATAATTTTGGGAAATGAAGAGGGTTTCTTTTATCCTCTCGGAAGCCTACGAAAGCAAATTCCACACATAAATGCGAGTGCTGCACATAAGCATTGTGGGGATATTCTGTGTGTGGTTTTGTAATATTGACTTTCTTGATTGGCCAATAATACTTACATACGGGCGGCTGTGGCTCAGTGGGTAGAGCGGGTTGTTCACTAATCCACTAACCGTGGGGTTTGCGGTTCGAATCCCGGCCCGGGTGATCCCATGCCGAAGTGTCCTTGGGCAAGACACTGAACCCTAAGTTGCCCCCGATGGCAAGCTAGCACCTTGCATGCAGCTCTGCTACCATTGGTGTGTGAGTGTCTCATTTGTAAGTCGCTTTGGATAAAAGCGTCTGCTAAATGAATAAATGTAATGTAATGTACATACTGCAGCAAATAGAAACAATTCACTATCAGCACACATCCTCACAAGACTGATCAGACCACCTCAGGTAAGTTAACAGACTCTTAATGGAGCCGATTATCTTAACAGAAACAGCTTCTTCCAGGTTGAATCTATTTTGAACACCCTTAGTCATCTTTATTTTCACTATCATAGTTTGCTGAGTATTATATCCACAGTTATTTAGTGTACATATTTATTAAAAATAGATTCCTAGTCACTAGTTACATGGGGAGATATGAAATGTTTGTATAGTGTTTTAGCTGTCGTTTATGCTGATTCTCAAGCCACTGTGGTCTTTTACTGTACCACTTTCATTTTTCTTTATTGCAGTGACTCTGCAAGCTGTCACTCTTATTTTTGTTGACAGTAAAAAAAAAAGGCAAGAAAGAGAGAGAAGAGTTTGAAGGGCAGTGAGACCATCAGTTGAGCAGGATGAAAAAAAAATACCTTAAATTACATTGGACTACATAGTAAAAAAAAGCTAGGCGTGAGAGAGAGAGAGGGTTGTGAAATGGACTCTGTTTGTTTTGTGATACACATAATTCATGATCTGAACTTTCATGTGCCTGTCTTTATACTCAAGAAAGCATATTGTTTGGAGGAGACATGAAATGAGTGTAATGTTAATATATATTATAGGGGTATATATTTATATTTATATGTTATATTTACATTATATTTATACTCCGGTAATCTGAAAGTCCTGTTTCCCTTCCCACTTAGCCTCCGCAACTAGAGTATCTCCTGCCATTCCCACCAGTGACCACCACCATACCAAAATATAAGTGACAACTGTTATGAATATGGCAGAGCTAAAGTAGGGTCATAGCATTCGAACAGAGCTAATTCCAAATCTGTGCTAATATCCTTTTCAAAAATGTGCGAGTACCAGAGGAATATGTTCTTCCAAAACCCTGACATATAAGAGCAGGTGTGCACTTACTGAGCTCTTACATTGATCTCATAGAGGGGATACTGAAGGATAAATTTTGTTAAGTTTGACTTTCAGATAACCTATGTATCACTTTAAAGTGTATACATTGAATACTAGCCTTAATAGAACAGGTATGAATTTGTTTCAGGTCCTCTTCCCAAATGTATTTCAAAATATTGCTGCCCCACTTATCTCTAGAATATATTTAACTAATCCCTATGTAGTAATTGAAATTTTTTTTATGGGATTTACCATGATGAAACAATCGCTGTTGGTCTATGTGACAATCTTTGCTACTACAACACTGGTACTCCAGTTTTTGTTTAGCAAACTATTTATAGATAGGACTCACAAAATTAAGAAGTGTTTGACACGACATCATCTATGACAGGACATAATGAAGTTTCTATCGATCTTTGTATTGATTGTATCATTCAGGACAGCAGTGTTGGTGTGTCTTTCCAATCTCCCACAAGGATGTGTTGGATCACTGAACACTGATGGCAGGGTCATGGAGCGGTCACATCCCCCAACAACACAAGACTTAAACATGGAGCTGTAATTATGACCTAAATAAATCTGATAATACTAAAAGGTTTACTAACATTCTGGATAGACCTTTGACTAGAGGAAAAAAATATTATACTAAATGGCTGACATTAACTAGTTACACTGTGATTACATTAACACTCTAGCTAACAAATGGACAATATGTTTTACACTGATCAACTACCACTATATAAATGAGGAGATAAAATGTGCTAAGTGTTAGATGAGCAGCTTTGTCTTCACAAACAAGCATAATGAGCAGCTAAGTAAAGCAAAGTGTGTTTATACTCAGTGCTCAGAGGCGTTGCTGTACTTATGGCTCAGAGATGACGCCTGCAGCTGTCTTCACATTTGGGGGTGTCAGCAGTTGAAAGGTCACAGTTCAAAAATACATAATACTGCAGCATAATCACCTATTCTTATTGTGGACTGATAAATTCAAATTTGCCTTTTTTTTCCATGTGTTTTTTGTTTGTTTGTTTGTTTGTTTGTTTGTTTGTTTTGTTTTTAATACCCACCGGGTTAAGATATTATTCTAGATTAGAGATTAAAGTTATATTACACAAATAGCTAGTTTTCTACAGTATGTTAAAAACTAAATGCTTATTATATACCCAGTTTGCGACAGCATGCTTCCGGGTTGACATGACTTTGTTTACTTTGCCTTGTGTATTTTGATTTGGTTTCTGTTCTGTCTCCACTTAATATGGATCCTGAAACAATGTCCTTATTGATCCTCCTATACTTCTCTCATGATGATGTACATTAGAAGCATATTTTACCGTTATATGTACTCTATAGTTCCTGAACACACTCCATAACTTCATGGTTGGACCATCCAGTTTAAAAATAATTACCTCAAGTGCTACAGTGGATAAAAAAAAAAACAAAAAAAAAAACCATCACTTGAAATTCAAACCTCAATATTGTTTTCATTAATGACAATGGTATTTGACAAGTGGAAGTAGCATAGGCTCAAATTAAACTAATTAAGGGCTATCCTTGAGAGTCAAATTTCTCTGGTAATTTCTCATTTTTACTGCACTAAAGAACAGTGGCTTTTAATCATGGTGTCATGATCACAAGAGTCTGTCCTCCATATTTGCACTTGTTCTTTAGAGACACATGTTGGAGATAAAGTCTGTTAGATTATTCTAATGTTTGCTACTTTCCTAAAGCTTATTTATAATAAAACTATTAGCTCAGTGGTTTCATTATGACCTTGTGTGCACACTGGAGTTGGGGTCAATTATCAGGCTTATTACTTAACACTTTGACAACTTACTAAATTCTGACATCAAGTGGAGGTTCACATTATTCTCTTAGTTAGACAATCAACAAGCAGAAAGTATGTGTCAGGGTCTGAGTGTACATAATGAATGAGATTATAATGGACATCTAGCACATGAGAACAGCCTCTCTCTTAGCCCTCACTACTTTAAATGTCATGTGCAAATGCTTTTCAGGACAACTTAAAAATCCATTTCGCACTTCACTTCTCAATTCAAAAGCCATTTGTCTTGCTGATATTTCTGCGGTTTGGGTATTGATCTGCTGCTTGCTGCTCATACGCTATGGCCGAGCTGAAAGGGACCTTCAGAGGAGATTGAGCTGGTAATGGAGTCATTGCTGCCTTGTTATCCTCTGCTTCTTCCACCATGGAGAAGGAAGTGCCCCAGACCATTTCCTTAACTTCAGATCATCTTTCTATTGGGGTGATTACATACAGGATAAGATGGAAATTGAATCAGTTTTGGGTTTCTCAATGTTTATATATGCAATAGATCTTGGAACCTGAAAAAAAATATAAACATCACATATTTTAATTGTATACAACTGATACAATGTTTGCTATCAGTTGCTATACAGCAAATTTACACTGTTACACAAGCTGTACACTCACTACTTTACATTGTAGCAAAGTGTCATTTCT
>JAFFST010045118.1:146820-157019 GCA_022414735.1 Noturus placidus | reverse complement strand
GCTCCTATTTAAGTGATGCCTTGATTGTGAACAGGTGTGGCAATAATCAGGCCTGGGTGTGGCTAGAGAAATTGAACTCAGGTGTGGACAACCACAGTTATAGTATGTTTTAACAAGGGGGGCAATCACTTTTTCACACAGGGCCATGATGGTTTGGATTTTTTTTCACCTTTAATAATAAACACCTTCATTTACAAATTGCATTTTGTGTTTACTTGTGTTGTCCTTGACTATTGTTTAAATTGGTTTGATGTTCCGAAACACTTAAGTGTGACAAACATGCAAAGGAACAGGAAATGAGGAAGGGGGCAAACACTTTTTCACACCACTGTATATTTTCAAACTGGACTTTGTTTTCTTATTGCCATAGTGGATATCATGTGTTTGCATGGTTACAACATAACATATTGCATACTAACTGAATTTTTCTTTTCTGATTTTTTTTTTTGGACCATAATATACAGTACCTCACAAAAGTGAGTACACCCCTCACATATTTGTAACTATTTGATGATATCTTTTCATGTGACATCACTGAAGAAATGACACTTTGCTACAATGTAAAGTAGTGAGTGTACAGCTTGTGTAACAGTGTAAATTTGCTGTCCCCTCAAAATAACTCAACACACAGACATTAATGTCTAAACCGCTGCAACAAAAGTGAGTACACCCCTAAGTCCAAATTGGGCCAAAAAATTTCAATATTTTGTGTGGCCACCATTATTTTTCAGCACTTCCTTAATCCTCTTGGGCATGGAGTTCACCAGAGCTTCACAGGTTGCTACTGGAGTCCTCTTCCACTCCTCCATGATGACACCACAGAGCTGGTAGATGTTAGAGACCTTCCATTTGAGGATGTCCCACAGATGCTCAATAGGGTTTAGGTCTGGAGACATGCTTGGCCAGTCCATCACCTTCACCCTCAGCTTCTTTAGCAAGGCAGTGGTCGTCTTAAAGATGGCCTAGGCTATAAGAAAATTGTCAAAACCCTAACACTGAGCTGCAGTGTCAGGGTCTTGGCAATCTTCTTATAGCCTAGGCCATCTTTATGTAGAACAACAATTCTTTTTTTCAGATCCACAGAGAGTTCTTTGCCATGAGGTGCCATGTTGAACTTCCAGTGACCAGTATGAGGGAGTGTGAGAGCGATGACACCAAATTTAACACACATGCTCCCCATTCACATCTGAGACCTTGTAAGAATAACAAGTCACATGACACCAGGGAGGGAAAATGGCTATTTGGGCCCAATTTGGACATTTTCACTTAAGGGTGTACTCACTTTTGTTGGCAGCGGTTTAGACATTAATGGCTGTGTGTTGAGTTATTTTGAGGGGACAGCAAGTTTACACTGTTACACAAGCTGTACACTCACTACTTTACATTGTAGCACAGTGTCATTTCTTCAGTGTTGTCACATGAAAAATTATAATCAAATATTTACAAAAATGTGAGGGGTGTACTCACTTTTGTGAGATACTGTACGCACATGAATTTAATGCAAGAATAAAAATTACTTGACACCTCACATCACTAGGGTCCCCGCCATAGTTTAATTCTTGGGTCTGAGTGGAGTTTTGCATGTTCAGGTTTCCTGTACTGTTTCCTTCCACTGGGTGTTTCAGTGTTTCCAGGTTAGCATCCAGATCCACCACAGATCTGACCAGGATAAAATACCTCACTTTCATTTACATACAGTAGTTAATTTTGATGAAGGAATAAAAAAAACAACAACTTTACATCATATCTGAATGCTCGTGTTTTTCATTGTGTATACACACAGGCAGCAGAGATATCATTTTTGTCAGGTTAGCAAAACAATTAGCATTTTCATAGTAATCTCTTCATGGACCACCATGCACAACACAGCAGGAGTCTTTCTACTTTCCTTTCAATAAATACGATTTTTGCATAATTATTTTGCATTAAACGCTAGGCTAGATTTGATTATAATATGGGTATTTTTCATAATATTTTAATCAGCATGGATGTTTAGGAGGCACAATCAAGATTTGCATGATTTACAATCATTTTAATATGGCTGACAAGAGTGATGCTGCTTTTCGGGCGGGGGGAATCCAACATTTAAGACATCTATGCAGTAATTCAGAATACTTGTGTGTGTGTGTGTGTGAGAGAGTGTCTCTGTGTGTGTGTGTGTGTGTGTGTGTGTGTGTGTGTGTGTGTGTGTGTGTGTGTGTGTGCATATTACTTGGTGCATGTCCAGCACCAACACCTGTAATGTCAGAGGCAGTGTTGTTGAGCCACTGTGTGACTCACAGGAGGAACTGGTAGGTGGGGTGTGTCAGCTGTGTGATTGGGAACGTGTCGCAGGATAGGGGTTCCACATCCAGACATCTTGAACCATCTTACTAAGTGTTTCAAACTCACTTGATTATTAAAAGTGGACAGAAAGAATATATGAGTGTATGGGTTTATTTAAAGCTTGCTTTAGTTGCAGTATCATGTTTAGATCTGTTTAAAACACTATGGGACACTCCTTAACCATACCACTGCTGAGAGATCCGATATTTAATTATTAATGACAGCTTTCTTTTTGCCTGTACAGTAAGATGAATCTAAACACAAAGTGGGTAGAAAAGTGTTAGCTGGACATAGGGTGTTTTTAATAAAGGGAGAACATAAAACTTTGCACAAAGAATAACTGAGTACAGAAATGAACCAGCAGCCTGGGTGCTCTCTCTCTCTCTCTCTCTCTCTCTCTCTCTCTCTCTCTATCTATCTATATCTGTCTATTTCTTTCTTTATTCATTTATACATTCTTTATGTCAGGAAAAGTGGAATTGATTTGCCCCAAAACCATCTCTCACAGGGTAATAGGATGATGCCCATTGTAGGTTTTCGATGACCTTAATAAAATACGGCAGGAGCTCTTTTCACTAAATAAGCATGGCTTTAATTATATGTGACAGAAATGGATTTCCTGTCACTCGGTTGGTTTATAGTGAGAACCTGAGGATTGTCACCAACTTTCCCTTTCATTGCAGTGTGTTTTCTCATAACGCCCTCTGTGTCCCCATGGGCAATGAATGCAAAAACAGTAGAGCAGATCGATATTCTTTACCTATTATTACAATAAGGAGTGTAAGTGTTTGCTAATTCAGTCCTACAGACCATCTGAGAGATCAGGGAGAAGGAAAGCTGGTAATGAGTTAGATATGTCATTACAATGTTGCATAGTCAATTTTTTTTAAAAACATTTCTAACTACATACTATATTATCACTTTATATTATCACTATATTATAATATCACTTTTCTTGTATCTTTCTCATTTGTAAGTCGCTTTGGAAAAAAGCGTCTGCTAAATGAATAAATGTACATGTAAATGTATTAATTTGTCTTAAGAATAATATTTTATATACGGGTCCTTAGGGGCCTATCATGATGTAATAAGCCGGTGGACTAAGCTTGTCTTGGCTCTGGTTTTGGATGAAATCAGCATTTCAGAGACATATTAAGAAGGTTATAAATTAACTATGCAGACCTATGTAGCCAAGATCAATATATGAAGATTTTTTAGTTAATTAAAAAACCTAAAGCTGTTCGTTCAATTACACTTCATATAGTAAAGCATTTAGACATGTTTAAATATTTTGAAAGAACAAGACTTTATACTCATCAGTGAAGTATTACATTAAATATCTATACATCTATTTTCCACACTGCTTATCCTACACTGGGAACTTGGGGCACAAGATGGGGGACATCCTGGACTAGGTTCCAACCCATCATAGGGCACAATCGCACCCATTCAAACACTATGGACAATTTGGAAATGCCAATCTGCATACAACAGATGTCTTTGGACTTTCATTTCTGTCTGAAACAGACATTTTAAAAAGTTGTTTGATTTCAAACTGTGGTAATGAACACCTGTGGTCATGCACAGATGACTTCCAGAACTGCGATATCTGAGAGCACAAGTCATTACAGTACTTGAGTATTACTTGCAGTATAAGGAATAATGAAGTCTACATTTCACCTCATATTCACAGCATCTGAAAAATTGATAGCAGAATAATAAACGGACATAGCAAATAATATAGGTAAAAATATAGAATAAAATAAACAGCCTCAAATGCCACATTAGAGGACACAGAGTTGATTTCAATTTAAGGAAAATGAACTAAATGCTCTCTCACATACATTCTCTCTCTCTCTCTCTCTCTCTCTATCTAGCTCTCTCTCTCTCTCTGAAGAATGTCCCTGAAGAATGTTTTCACTTGCCTTCTGATATGAAACCTCTGAGATTTTATTTTTGTTGTCTTTTTGCTCTGAACTGTCTGCTGTGTTGGGCCTGACATCTGATTGTCTTATTCTGCACTCTGCTTTGGTCACAGCACAGCTTTGATCCAGCAGCAGCCTGAGGACAACATACTGACAGAGAGAAACAGGGGAATCAGCATTACCATTTTCCTTACAAGCACCCACCCACATCTGTACTCACACACACACACACACACTAGCATTAATCATTATAGGGTATAAATGCTAAAATATAAAAAGTATATGTTTGTGAAGCTTTAGATTGCTTCAGTATTTTATTTCGTATTACTCTGTCTCTTATAGTGATTCATTTTTTGTGTCTAATGTTCTATAAAATCAAATCGAATCATAAAAGAAGATTATGCTAGATGTTTTGCATATATATGTGAATTCCTCATTACCTTGATGAAAAGATGACAGGAGATGTATTTTTTGTTCTGTCCTTATATAATTTCAGTTTTGTCCCATCTCTTACATTCATTTAATCATCTTCAGTAACCTTTATCCAGAACATATCTCAGGAACATTGGACATGAGCTGGGAATGCACCCTGGATCGGATTTCAGGTGGTAGAGCAGGTTGTCCACTAATAGGGTTGGTCGTTCGATTCCCGGCCCACATGACTCCACATACGGAAGTGTCCTTGGGCAAGACACTGAACCCCAAGTTGCTCCCGATGGCAAGTTAGCGCCTTTCATGGCAGCTCTGCTACCATTGGTGTGTGAATTAGACACAGTGTAAAACTCTTTGGATAAAAGCGTTATATAAATGTGCAATTTACCAATATTGTTTTCCAAATATGACTGCATGTCTGTTCTCATTTTGCTGCATAAAATTATAACATATTATTACTGCAGCTTCCCATTGATCATTTTAACAAGCTAGATGATTCAGCACTTTTTCTTTTTCGTATGTTTTATTTATTTATTTTTAACATTTTTTTTTACATTTGTAATCAAAGTACCCACACATAGAAATGACAGATAAGCTGGTTACTGTATATTAACATTAGCACTCAGACACAAGAACTGTTCAAGGCAAATCCAAACATTTAGAACTTTCTCAACCACAGACATGTAACTATAGTTAATCTGGGAGATGCCTGTAATTTTCCAAATAATCAGGAAAATAGATAGAGATGAGATGTTAGTTTCATTCTGTGAAGGCCGTTCTCTGTCTGAAAATGAACTCACTTCCATGTAACCATAATCCCCATTTTTGGGCATCACATTTGCAAGCAATGTGCAAAGTTGAGTAAATTTGAGGTCAGCAATCCACCAGCATATAACTGTGTAGCATTAGTGTATAACAAAGTTAAAGGTTTGTAGGATTACAGGATAGTCCTGAAACCATGACTCTGCTTTTCTCCTCTTTACTGCTCTTCTGCCCCACCCTCCTCCTCTACTGTTCCACCTTCTGCACTTGAATTCAGTCCAAATCTCCAACTACACTTTCCTTTGGGTGTAGCCTTTTTTGTCTGCCTCAACAATAGACTCTCTCTGCATTAATCATTAAGCACTACAGACTTGTATGTTGTAAATAATGCAAAATGAAGTCCAGACTCAGGCACCTTCACCTTCCTTGAATGGATGATTTCTCAAACTGGCCCCACTTGTCGTTTACAGGCAGTTGGACTAAATGCTCTAAAGTACTCTCTCTCTCTCTCTCTCTCTGTGTGTGTGTGTGTGTGTGTGTGTGTGTGTGTGTGTGTGTGTGTGGTGAGAGGGTGAGAGAGAGAAATGTTCACAATTTCCATATATCAAAAAAATACCAAAAGAAAGTAACAAATCTACAATTTGAGGTCACATAGATGGACACCAGAGGGAATTTGTCCTGAGATTAAAAGTACAAGATGCTCTACTCATGTATTCCTACAGCAATGTATCTGATTTTGTTTAAAATAGAAATTTTATTCAAAGAGCATTATAATTTAAAACAGAAATTGACTTCTTTTTTCAATTCAATAGTATTTTTGTGAATACTTAAGGACAAAATAAATACAGTTTGTATATGTTATAATTATGGTTCTGAACCAACCTTGCATAAGCAAGCTGTGTAACCACATAGGTCACATTTATTTATACACTGAATGAAATATTAGCCAACTGTTAGACTAAAAAATGTAAATAAATACAGACCTTCCTTTCAGTATTCCTTCTGAAAACATAGTGCAGGCTAGGATGGCTAAGTACTAGTGCAAGAGGTAAAGGTTGCTGAATTGACATGAAACATAACCGTCAGGTACACAGTGATGCCTCGTTGCCCTGTTGGTTCGTTTTTGGTGGCCCACATCATTTTTTTTATCATTTATTTTACTCTGATTATTTATTGATGGCTAATGTGAGAAAATCCAAATATGTCTAAATTGTTCTGACTTACTGATACCAACTTTAAGGAACTTGATCAGCAAGTGTTTAAATTTCAACTGAGTTTGTGTTCAAATTCTTTTTTTTTTTTTTTTTTTTTTTTAGCAAATTAGTGTAAGGCTGTTTAAATGCTCTTACAGTCCCCATGAAATCAAAGGTTTGTGGATTTTGGATTTTAGTATGAATATGTTAACGTTAAGGTTATCTATAAGCGATTGTGCTCCAACACAATAGCAAAATTCGCATTTATAAGAATATGCATTTAAAACTTACAGACTGTCTCTACCAGCAATTCAGATCAAGAAATTTGATGACGTAATTCTGCACTTCATCTTCTCATCAGATTTTCTGTTCAATCAAATGCTCTCTAGGATTTGATTTGTCTCGCCCCCAGCATATTGCTGAAGTTGCCATTGTTGAGCGACACAAATTATCAGCAAGCATGGGTTTGAAATGTGTCTCTTTTTTTTGTTTTGAATGTGTAAGTTATTTAATAATGAAATGGCTTAAATTCATTCATTCATTAAATGTTTTCAATTTAAAATTTTTGTCAAGTATGGGTTAGCCTGGGCTGTGAGTTAAGCTAAACACTATTGGCTATTCAGAAAGGGTGAGGGGGCACTAAAATATGTCCTGCCCTGACATCCTGTTTCAGTGGAAATTACACATTGTCAACACATTGCGAGTTTCAATGAACTTAGTGGGGACATTAATGCCATTAAACTCAGTCTCCGTTTGAAAAATGCTATTGCAAGCTACTGTACTTGTGGAGGAACATTGTGTAATGTTGGCAGTGCTGCACGTTTTTCCAGTAGGGGCATAATTTGACATGTGCAATTGGCAAGTTAATACACATTGCCAGAGAATTTAAGACTCTGTCAAAAAACCACAAACTATGTATTAGCATACTGGCATACTATTATGGCATAGTGTTGTAAAGTAGTTACTAAATAGGCTACTATTTTTAACAAGAGCTTATCTTTTTATATCTTATACAGTATTAGCTAGCTATCTGCTCTCTCTACAGAATCAGAACACTGTACAGAGGCCACAAAATGGGCTAGATTAATATATAAATCAAAAACAAACAAAAAAAGAGTTGTTCTATGGTGATTGTTCAACTTTAGGAAGTTTAAGCAAGTTCACTCACTTCCTACTGTCCTGGCTCAGATACGATTTCAAGTAGAAACAGGCCACTGCTTGAAATATGAATGGAACAGCATATAATCCCATGTTTGGTGACTATATTATATATGAACTACCCTTCAGTTCTATTTCTGATACATTACCTGATTCAGGTAGATACCTGATTCATTACCTGATTCAGGTAGATGGGTGGCTGTGGCTCAGTCGGTAGAGTGGGTTGTCCACTAATTGTAGGGTTGGTGCTTCGAATCCCGGCCCGGGTGATCCCATGCCGAAATGTCCTTGGGCAAGACACTGAACCCTAAGTTGCCCCCGATGGCAAGCTAGCACCTTGCATGGAAGCTCTGCTACCATTGGTGTGTGAGTGTGCTCTCATTTGTAAGTCGCTTTGGATAAACGCGTCTGCTAAATGAATAAATGGAGATGGGTACGGTATTACCGAAAATGTGTGTTTTTAGCCAAGATGGTCCCCGACTTCCCCATTCATGTCACAAAAGGCTGTTCATGTATGTTAACATCTTAACATATTATGCTATCTATGAACAACTTGAGAAAGAAAAAGTAGCTAAAAAGGGGGGCATTTTAATGTTTCAGCCTATTAGACAAAAGAATCCACACAGGCTCTGTTGGACTTGTCTCACACCCCATCTCATAGATATGATTTGTATTTGGTACATTAGCCGCTGTTGGTAACAATTTTCATATATCAGTGCCCCCCACCACATTCGCGAGGGCAAGAATTGCTCATAAGCCAATGCTTGAGATGCAGCTCTACCTAAATATCGGAGAAAAAGGCTTTTTATTTCAGATATATATTTCGATGTATCTCAGATTATGTAAGGTAAAAATATGCATGTATTGCAGATAATTTGATTAAGCCTAACTGCTGGAAAATTGGACAAATCATTGGTGTGTAGACTAATGTAAATGGACAGAAAGGCATGTTTTTCATGCAAATGCAAAAGAGAGGGAAGAAAGTGTTTACAGAATGTGTTTAAATCTTCATGGTTTGTGGAATTAAATGTTTGTTGTAAGCTTTCTATATATTCTGACAGCATAACTCCATCCTGCATTAACTGCTAGTATTAAATGAATGAATGAATGGATGAATGAATGAATGAATGAATGAATGAATGAATACCTTTATTTGTCATTATACACATGTACAATGAAATTTGGAGCCACTCCCTTTTTTCTGTGCCCAACATGTACATATAAGAAATCAAAAGAAATAAGATAAAATGACAGACTGCCACTCTGTTGTTGAAATATGCAGACAAGAGATGCATGAATTTCACAACAGACTTCACAAAGACATAAAGTGGATTCATTTGTCAAGTTCTATAGGCACCAAGGTCTTTTCATTAGCAATAAGAAACAGAAGAAGGTCCTGTCATACAGTAGGCCCTGTAGCATTAATTGCCATGATTTATATATATATATATATATATATATATATATATATATATATATATATATATATATATAAAAGCTTCCCTTTTTAAAAAAAAAAAATCAGTGGTAGTCTTTTTTTTGCTGAAAATTATAAATCACTTATTGAGAAAAAAAAAAAAACATAACAGGTAATCAAATCCAATAAATACCTGAAAATCTATAGTTACTCCAAGATTTTTGTCATTGATTATATGGCATGTCTCTAATACTATTCTTTATATCACACCCACTCACTATAAATATAGAACTGGTTCTAAATTCCCATCATTAGTCAACTCTCTGACTGAGTGGGGCCTTTTGAAATCCATTTCTAACATTTCGCAGTCTTATAAGATTCAACAGAGTATGTTCAGCTGTCCTATTTTGAGCCATTTTTGCTTTTGTGGATTGTTTAATATAACATGACTGATACAGTCTATGGCCAAAAGTATATACACCAGTGGTCACCAACCCTGTTCCTGGAGATCTACAGTGGTGTGAAAAAGTGTTTGCCCCCTTCCTCATTTCCTGTTCCTTTGCATGTTTGTCACACTTAAATGTTTCGGAACATCAAACCAATTTAAACAATAGTCAAGGACAACACAAGTAAACACAAAATGCAATTTGTAAATGAAGGTGTTTATTATTAAAGGTGAAAAAAAATCCAAACCATCATGGCCCTGTGTGAAAAAGTGATTGCCCCCCTTACTATAACTGGTTGGGCCACACTTAGCAACAACAACTGCAACCAAGCGTTTGCGATAACGTGCAATGAGGCTTTTACAGCGTCCTGGAGGAATTTTGGCCCACTCATCTTTGCAGAATTGTCCTAATTCAGTTACATTAGAGGGTTTTCGAGCATGAACAGCCTTTTTAAGGTCATACCACAACATCTCAATAGGATTCAGGTCAGGACTTTGGCTAGGCCACTCCAAAGTCTTCATTTTGTTTTTCTTCAGCCATT
>JAFFST010045118.1:127961-139771 GCA_022414735.1 Noturus placidus | reverse complement strand
CTAAAATTCTGCTAATAGTTACATTGTCCCATTACATTTCCTATTTTCACATACGGTCAGTTAAACAATATGCTAAAGGTGAATCAAATCCATTCTACTCATTTTTATATATTTCAATAAGAAAGCTTTCATTAGATTTCAGCTATTACCACTTGTGCTCCCTTTACAAGTCTTGTTAGTGCAAGCTACCAGCACTAACAAAAATTCAGAATAATCCACCAAATTGGTGCTTGGGACACCAATACTCCCTAGCTCCATAGGTCATCAATCAGTATATCGTATACACTGACTCACTACAAATTGGGACACTGATAATTGAATTTCCAGCGACTTGCTACGTCCTCACTTAAAATGTAAAACATAATTTTTTTATGTCATATAAATTTGTTTGCTTAATCACATGCATTTCTGTCATGGTACATCAAGCAAAACCATAGGCTAGCTAGCAGATATTTTTTAATAAAGTCCTTAAACAATTAAAAGTCATTAGAATCAAACAAGCTGTGTATAGGATGTCAAATAAGTAAAAACAAATATGCTAACATAAGTAATATATTAGTAATATAATATATAATATAGTAATATAATTTGAGTTGTATAATTTGAATACCATGCAAATGCTGGTATTGGTATTAAACTTGCAGCCTACAAACATGGCTGCTGAGGACTACAATTCACAGCCATTACAGGAACTCTCACATTAACTTTCACCTGACTATTGATTGCCCACTCCTGGACTCAATCACCTACACGCTACATAAGCACCCTCACTGCACCTTCATTTCGTGAAGAAAACACTCTGCGTTTGTTTATATCAGTTGTTATCAAGCTGTTGTATATTGACTGACATTGTGGTTTCTGATCGCATTTCTGGTTTTCTCTGCTTGCTCATGCCTGCCCTAGTCCATGTTGATTATTGATCGCTTGACCCTTGCCTGCACCTTGATCTTGATTTTGGATTAGAGCTTTGTAGTGTTTCCTATGATCAATAAAGCTTTGTATACCTGCACTTGCATCCATACCTGCATACCTGACAGCATTATGTGTGTCACCGAGTGAAGTCATGGAAATTAGTGAAGTGTTACAAAGAAGTAGCACAGCTTGCTAATATTAAGCTTGGTTAACTGTAGTTTCAAATCCATCGTTCCTGCTAGCCAACATTGCACTTTATGTAGCTTAGTGAAGTTTCTGATAGACAAAACAATAAAAGCTGTTTTGCCTCTGTAGAGACAAGCACAAACTAGTTGTAAATAAAGGCTGATATAAAATAATTCTTCGTTCCTTAGCCTCATTTAATTAGTTAGGCTGTGCCACTGCTTTCTAATCACTGCTCTGCACACCATCACAATCACTAGCTGCTGATTTGGAATTTAAAGGCCTGTTTATATTTAAACACTTTGCTGCATCTGTCTTTTCTGGCCAGCCTTTCTGCTTTCTCTCCATCGTCGTGTAATCTACATTTCATCCAGAAACACAACAAATTGATAATTGAAACTTTGACTGCACCAATCACAAAAAGGGTTTACACTATTTGTGTGTGTGTGTGTGTGTGTGTGTGTTACTTGTCAGAGAGCAGACCTGAGAAACAAGGGAATATACAATAAATAGATTGCATGTTCTCCCTGTGCTTCGGGGTTTACTCCAGGTACTCCGGTTTCCTCCCTCAGTCCAAAGACATGTGCTATAGGCCAACTGGCATTTCCAAATTGTCCGTAGTGTGTGAATGGGTGTTTGATTGTGCCCTGTAATGGGTTGACAGCCCGTCCAGGGTGCCCCAAGTTCCCTGGGAGAAGCTCTGGGCTCCTCCACGACCCTGTGTAGGATAAGCAGTGCAGAAAATTTATGGCTGGATGTTTAATGCCCTATAAACATTTCCTCTATATATGCATTATAAATTAGAAATTTGAGTTTAGCAAGCTTGTTCATTAAAAGTGCAATGTTGTTCTGCTGATATAACTGCTGCCTGGTACTCCTGTAATAACTACAACACTTATCATTATGCTTCTAATGTTCAGATTTTCTGACAGATTTTCAGATGAACCTCTTAAAATGGCAGGACATTTTGGCTGTTGCAGATTTGTGTTCCTTACTCATTGCTACATACACTTTCCCATTGCAGTTACAGTAAAGTTCTGAATAATACAGTAAAGTTGCAGTGAATAACTTTAAGGCTTCATTAAGGCTAATAAGACATCCTACAGACATACTGTAAGACGCTACCAGTGTGCCAGTTTCCCTTATTTTTAAAAGATAATTAAACATGAAAACAACTCACAATTTACCCACAGTCATGCTGCTGTTGTATGCCTGTACTGTCCAGTGTAAACATTTAACTAGCAATTAGTTAAAGAATACATTGAAACAAACATATACACTTATTCAATTATGCACTGATTTTTTTGTCACATTGGTCTGTATTGAATGTGTGTTTTGTTTACTGAAACAATGTAATTTTAGTACAGAGGTAAAATTTAAACACATTTTCTGGGGCACAAATAAAGGTAAATGGTAAATAAATTTCACACTTATATATATCCAAAGCGCTTTACACTGTGTTTCATTCACCCATTCACACACCAATGGTAGCAGAGCTGCCATGCAAGGTGCTAGTTTTGTGGCATCATCCGGGCCGGGATTCGAATCGCCAACCCTACGGTTAGTGGATTACAACCCGCTTTACCGACTGAGCCACAGCCACCCAACAGTACAGTAGAGATACATTTGTTCCCTAATGTACAAACATTATAAACGTTTCGTTAAATCAACAGCTGACTATTTGCCTCAATGAGTTAAATGAAAAGTTAAACTCTATCCTCTAGTTACTTTAAATAAAATATACAAACAATGTTCCTTGAAGGTAACTTCCCACTGACAAGCCTTTGTTCCCTGAAAGAAAATACAGTTTAGTACCTTTTTTCCATGAAAGTTATTTAATTCCTTTAGACTTGTTCTATATACCGCCAATTTTTCAGGAAATAATAATGAATAGCCATGACTTATAACCCACACAGTTACGTACACTTTGTATGCAGTCATTAATTCAGATATGTAAATACGGTGTGTACAGATATGTAAATATGGACTGTCACGGCTCATGCTGATTATGCTACTGCAGGACTTCAAATAGTGATTTAGTTTTAGAAGGATGGCTGTGGCGGGTCTGGGTAACAGAAATACAGGGCTTCTGCTATTTTAACATACTTGTTTTCATTTACCCAAAGAAAGTGCTAGGAATGAACGAAGTATTCAAGTTGTGACTAATTCACAGACATACTTCTATGACCTTGGTTTATGCAGATCGTTATTGGTTGGAAGGCAATGACTTTGACAGCGCGTTGTGGCTTGGTCTTGGAGTGGGAGGCTGCAGAGCTAAACCAGACAGATGGAGGATGTGATGATGCTTTCAGTGTTGACGCACTAGGGGCTGCGTTAAAACCATTTTTTCCCCCAGTTGGCAGAGAATGTTCCCTTCTGCCACATTTATTCGTTGAATAAGGCATGCCCCAAGGCTGTCATGAAAAGATGAGATGCCATAAAATTTTCTTTTGTGATAGGCAGAATTGTTTTGTTTTTTTTTTGTTTTAATGGTGCATTACAGAGTTCTGTGAAGGGTAAGTGTCAGGGTTTGTCTATTTTTACCTGGAATTTTAAGCAGTGTTTCTGCTTAAAAACAATAATCTACACAAAGGGAAGCTCTATATACAGTAATATGACAATAGAAAATGGACCTCCGAGCCCATATTCCCCTTTTATAAGGCAATTCATGCAGTTCTAGGTTCCAGTGCAACACTTGCTATCACATCAGTGTCAGTACTGTATGCTGACTTTTCTACTAGAGTTGTCCTATAGCGATCCCTTTTTATTCATGTACAGCAAACAGGGTGACTTTTACGGGCTTGCATAAATATAAACCTACAATGAGTACCTACTGTATATGGTAGGCATACTTGATAAATGTGAATATACCGTATCTCACAAAATTGAGTACACCCCTCACATTTGTGTAAATATTTGATGATATCTTTTCATGTGGCAACACTGAAGAAATGACACTTTGATATAATGTAAAGTAGTGAGTGTACAGCTTGTGTAACAGTGTAAATTTGCTCCCCTCAAAATAACTCAACACACAGCCATTAATGTTTAAACTGCTGGCAACAAAGGTGAGTACACCCCTAAGTGAAAATGTCCAAATTGGGCCCAAAGTGTCAATATTATGAGTGGCCACCATTATTTTCCAGCACTGCCTTAACCCTCTTGGGGTTAAGGAGTTCATCAGAGCTTCACATGTTGCCACTGGAGTCCTCTTCCACTCCTCCATGATGACATCACAGAGCAGGTGGATTTTAGAGACCTTGTGCTCCTCCACCTTCCGTTTGAGGATGCCTCACAGATGCTCAATAGGGTTTATGTCTGGAAACATGCTTGGCCAGTCCATCACCTTCACCCTCAGCTTCTTTAGCAAGGCAGTGGTCATCTTGGAGGTGTTTTTGGGGACGTTATCGTGCTGGAATACTGCATATTGATCATGCTCTGCTTCACTATGTCACAGTACATGTTGGCATTCATTGTTCCCTCAATGAATTGTAGCTCCCCAGTGCCGGCAGCACTCATGCAGCCCCAGACCATGACACTCCCACTACCATTCTTGACTGTAGGCAAGACACACTTGTCTTTGTACTCCTCTCCTGGTTGCCACCACACACACTTGACACCATCTGAACCAAATAAGTTTATCTTGGTCTCATCAGACCACAGGACATGGTTCCAGTAATCCATGTCCTTAGTCTGCTTGTCTTCAGCAAACTGTTTGTGGGCTTTCTTGTGCATCATCTTTAGAAGAGGCTTCCTTCTAGGACGACAGCCATGCAAAGCAATTTAATGCAGTGTGCGGCGTATGGTCTGAGCACTGACAGGCTGACCCCCCAGCCCTTCAACCTCTGCAGCAATGCTGGCAGCACTCATACGTCTATTTCCCAAACATAACCTCTGTATATGATGGTGAGCATGTGCACTCAACTTCTTTGGTCGACCATGGCGAGGCCTGTTCTGAGTGGAACCTGTCCTGTTAAACCGCTGTATGGTCTTGGCCACCGTGCTGCAGCTCAGTGTCAGGGTTTTGGCAATCTTTTTATAGCCTAGGCCATATTTATGTAGAGCAACAATTCTTTTTTTTTCAGATCCTCAGAGAGTTCTTTACCATGAGGTGCCATGTTGAACTTCCAGTGACCAGTATGAGGGAGTGTGAGAGCGATGACACCAAATTTAACACACCTGCTCTCCATTCACACCTGAGACCTTGTAACACTAACAAATCACATGACACTGGGAGGGAAAATGGCTATTTGGGCCCAATGTGGACATTTTCACTTAGGGGTGTACTCACTTGTGTTGCCAGCAGTTTAGACATGAATGGCTGTGTGTTGAGTTATTTTGAAGGGACAGTAAATTTACACTGTTACACAAGCTGTACACTCACTACTTTACATTGTAGCAAAGTATCATTTCTTCAGTGTTGTTGAAAAGGTATAATCCATCCATCCATCCATCCATCTTCAACCGCTTACTCCTTCTCAGGGTCACGGGGAACCTGGAGCCTATCCCAGGAGGCATCGGGCACAAGGCGGGGTACACCCTGGACAGGGTGCCAGTCCATCGCAGGGCACAATCACATACACCCTCAGACACACACACATTCACACTCTACGGACACTTTAGACACGCCAATCAGCCTAACATGCATGTCTTTGGACTGGGGGAGGAAACCGGAGTACCCGGAGGAAACCCCCGACACACGGGGAGAACATGCAAACTCCGCACACACATGTCCCTGGCGGGCGGACGTGCTAACCACTAAGCCACCGTGCGCCCCAAAGGTATAATCAAATATTTTGAAACACAATCAAATCACCCACCAAGATGAATATTTAAGGTCATAACTGCATAGAACATGAAAATAGTGGAAAATCGGTTAAAGGTGCATGCTTCCTACTAGTGAGCTTTTGACTTCAAATGCCAGGATTGCCAAAGAAGCACTGCAAGGCTCCTTGATAAAAGTCTTACCCTTTAACTACCAAGGTATAAGTTCAGATTGGACTCTGCCTTGCTGCTGAATTCTCAGTACATGCCAAATGAATGCATGAAGACATGAGTGTCAACAAAACTCAGGTCCATCTGAGCAGTCCTTCGGGTCAACACTATTAAAATAAATCTCTATATACATACTGCTTTAAAGCTTATAGGCTGGAAATCTGTGAAAAGATGCTTAATTTGCATGCTATGAATATTTCAGTGATTCATTTATGGCTGTTTGGTAAAGTAGTGAATAAATCATGGCAGTTAATGGTTAGTGATGCATATGACACCAGCTCTTCAGGTTTACATAAGCTCCTACTCTCATACTGTGTAAAGCTGCATCTCAGTCATGTTGCAGAGAGATATACAGGGTGATTATATTCATAGGGGAAATTAAGAAGTTATATATAGTTATATAATTAACAATATATATATATATAGTTCCCAAACTTATTAACAAATTTAAAAAGACTGAAAGTGTTGCGGACCACCCGAGAAGTGAAAATCCATGAACAGCCACTGATAAAAACACAACATTAAATGTAAGCAAATTTGTGATGTTGATCATGTTAACCACTTCGTACAAAAGGTCAGATTTTCCTCATGCCTAATCTCTTCTATTGAAGCATGTGTTGATGCCACTGGTGGATTTGATCTAGAATTGGTCATAAAGTTTTACATACACGTGTGGAGTCCATGTCAGCTCAAAAACACGGAAACTCTGAAATTCATGTAACTATTTCAGATTTTCAACCAAGTTATTGTCAATATTTTAATGTGTAATGAAAATTGTTGTATTAAATTAGAAAATAATGCAGAATTGAAGCATTTTCACTAGTGGTATCACACTTTTGGACTCCTGCTTGTGGACATTTTTGTACTATGCTGCCACATATAACTGACACACAAGTACATCAGTAAATTGAAATAAGATGATTGCTGAAGGTGAGTCACATTCACTCAGGTGCTCTCAGTTAAGCTTTCTATATATTTCTGTTTTCAGCAATATGAAGTTTTGATGTTTTTCTGTGCTATATTTTTAGCACCAGATATATCACTTATAATATACCCACAGAATCTTTTTAGATTACTTATAACTTTTGTGGTGCTTCTCTTTGTACATTTGCATGTCTGTTTATTTACTGTATGTGTATGTTGTGTGCGAGAGACATAAATCAGATGGGGAGCGCTCTCGGTTCAAGTATAAACTCAGATATCTCCAGTGACGGGGCTTGGGCCAAGGACAAAAACACTTTAATAAATAATCCATGAGCTTGAGCATAATGAGGGGGACTTTTTGTCTGAAACCTATGCACTGGACAAGGCACACAATAACTGATATTATGGAAGGCTTATTGCTTTCCTTAAGGCTTTGCATGTAAAAAAAAAGAAAAGAAAAAAAAAGGAATTTCTCCCTAAACCCATAATCTAAATACAAAACGCAAAGATGCACAGGGTGCATGTGTTAACATGTATGCACACTTTTACCCTTACTCCTCAGACTATGCTTGTTCAACCATTACTCTCATAAAAAAAAGCTTCAGTGTGACTGACACAGCCTGACACAGACTTCATGATGTCAGACTCACTGAAGTCTGGCAGGGTCTGGCAGAGATTAGCTTTTTTCTATATAGAACAGCTTTAATATGATAAGCTTCCTATAGCTATCCTGGGACTAGAGAACTCCTGTCAGCACACAGCATGCAGGAAGCTGCCTGTTTCCAGAAGAATGAGGCATGCAGGAGCTGTGAGAGAGCTGAACTACAGGGTAAGATCCAGGTGAAGCCCTGAACACAAAGTCCATCTCTAGGCAAAGAGTCAGCTTCAGTGAAAGTAACCCTAGGGCTTTTTGAGAAACACCAGAGTGGGTGAAGCTTCTCACTGCAGCCAGATAATAGAGGATGCAGGGCATCAATGAGGGTAGGGAGTATGGGAAGGGGCAGCTTCAGTAATGTTTGGCATTGTTGTTGCCAGACTCAGCAATATAGCTTTAGGGTTCCAGCATTCATCCAATATTAGCTGTGTTGCTGTGTTGAAGTGATGCGTTGACTGCTGGGAAGCTTAAACCACGTTTGCTTTCGGGGATATGAGACCCCAGAAGATGTATTTATATATTTTTTTTTTTTAAGAAATGGAAAGTTTAGTCTATTTAGGATGTCAATATTAGCTTATGTATGACTCTAGTAACCTAAAAAAATAAACAACCCTTCCGAGGGAGACAAATGTGCCTGTTCCTAGTACTTTCATAATAAAAGACAATATAATTGGCTGCCCAGTCAAAACTGAATCTCATTTGCACCCTAATGTGTTGCTTAGTAAACTACAAAACCGTCTTTGTCTCTGGCTGTAAATGCCACACTTAACATCCCAGGAACCATAGGAACCACATAATCACAGGTTTTGACTGATGCTGGATGAGACGCCAGTTCATTGTGGGGTATCTTGTACACACTCATTTACTCTTAGGGACAATTTAGCATAGCCAATCCACCTCCTGGTATGTTTTGGAAGTTCAGAGGAAACCAGAGAACTCAGAGGAGAAGAAGCAAAACTCACACAGGCAGTGACACAAGATCATGTCTGTATCATGTTGATGCTCATAAAAAATAAATAAATAAATAAATAAATAAATAAATAAATAAATAAATGTTAGACTATTCATCAATATTAAACAAGTTTATGCCTAGTAGTGCTTCTCTCTCTCTCTCTCTCTCTCTCTCTCTCTCTCTCTCTCTCTCCTACAGTTTGACCTGCCGATTGCTGCATCTCCACTAGGGGGCGCCGTTGCAAGCTAAACACTTCAGTGACGAACCCCCGGGTTTCAAAGCCCGAATGTGTTTAGTGCGGACAGACGGCCGGGCAGAGGGACATCAGGATAGAGCCTCGAGCAGGAATTCCACAGTCCCTCAGCACAGAGGACACGAGACAGACCCGAGCACATCTCCCCGGAGCCTGCACTCCCCCCGAGGGGCACTTTAATCTCAAACAAACAGGACAACAAGATTAAGACTTTCGGATTTATTGCACACCTTTCGTGGGGACACAAAGAGAATTCCTCAAGGACACATTTTGTGAGAGTGGCAGACATTTGAACTGGAGTTGCGCACTGCTCCGAATTAACGGATTCTTCATTTAATTGCGCTTTGTGTTGCGGGTTTTTCCCAGAAATCCGCGGAAGACAATCTGAACAGCTCTAGCCTGTTGAAAGAAGGAAAATTGGACATATTTTCGGACAAGTTGTTGGAATGGTAGAGGACTTTTGGGAAAGGTTTTTGAACGATTGCGCCTGGCGAGTGGAGATGCCAACTTTACAGAGGTATAAACCCCCTGCTTCTCTTCCCGATATTCCTATAGACGCGCGCACGCTCGCGCGTGTGTGTGTGTGTGTGTGTGTGTGTGTGTGTGTGTGCGCGCGCGCGTTTGAGAACTTCACACTCAGTCTGATGCGTTTATCCCAAACATGGTTCTATTCCAAAAGTGTGAAGACCTCATTCAAAAATATACATCTGTGAGAGAATATTAATATGGTGACCCGCTGCGCTTCATGACAGCACATTTTATTTCAAAGACATGTCCATGTTTATTTATTTATCTATTTATTTATTTGTTTGTTTGTTGTTATGTTCTAAACTACGCATTTTGTATGAAACTGATTCTTTCTGAGGCTTGGTGCCTATTGATTAGGCAGGTTGATTGGTTTAGGCTTTCAATCAGTTACCTTTCTGCAGCTATAATAAATGAAATATGAGGACCCAGGATTTGACCTGAGCATGGTGCCATCTGTTTTCTTTTCATCTCCTGTTGTGAGGCGCCGCACTTGCTTCCTGTCAGATCTCCCTCTGGATTATCACCCTATAGTCTCCTTTTAAAAGTGTGAAGTCTGTCCTTTTCGGCTTGCTGTAGCCTCTCAGTCTGATTTGTACCCTCAGAGACAGGAATGAACTACACAACTAACTTACTCCATATTTGGACTGGTTTGAGTGCTTTACCAGTGCAGATGATGGTAAAAGGTTGTGTGTATACTATTACGCTATTACTGTGTGTGTGTGTGTGTGTGTGTGTGTGTGTGTGTGTTGAACATCCGTTAAATCCCCTGCATGCTGCTGGAATGAAGCGTTCAATGACGGAACGCACAAGCAGTTCGTGCGTCTCTGCGGATGCCGGACTAATCCAAAAGGATGACTCTTATTAAGAATAAATCTCTCTCATTTTTGGCTTTATCCGTAAACATTTAGCACCTGTTATAGATGAGCACATGTTGCATTCATGATTTCGGCTACACAGCACACGGAAGTGTATGGCACTGGGAATGAGAGAGTGTGAGCGCAGGCAGCAGATTTTCCCAGAGCGCACGGACTCGTGGCTGTAATGCCGGGATTGAGCGATAGGGGGCGTAGATATGAGCGCACTATTCTCATATTACCGAAAACGGGAGACACCTCAGGGCGCACGACTAAGAGTCTCAGTGGTACATGTGCTTAACCTAACCTCAGCCAGGTTACACACACACACACACACACACACACACACACACACACACACACAAGGAATCTTCAGTCCACACCTAAATGATGTAGTTAGAACACTCATAGAAATAGTACCTTTTCTTCTCACTATTGTGTTACCCTCAAGGGTACATGTGTTGTACCTTTAATATGCATCTTTCACCTGAAAACATAAATATGGTGTAGCCTTTTAAAAAAAAAAAAAAAAAAACGGACTTTAATGGTATACTTTGCATCTCCATAGGTAACAGATACATATTGGGGGTCACAAGCTGTACCCTTGAAAGTATCCCATCAGCGATAATAAAAGGTACAGTTTTCAGAGAGTGAAGAGACAGGTAAATTGATTAAACAACTGTAATGAGATGTTATCCTGCTGAGCTGGAATGAAAACCTACTGATAAGACTTCTGACCCAAAGGTTGTCATGCCTGTTCGGGGTGGGGAAAATATTATATCATATAACATTTTCCGTTATTTGTTTTGCTAACAAAGCGCCAATCAAATGCTTGAACCACATGTAACAAACATGTGAAACCATGCATAATGTAGAAAAAGCAGATAAATGAAACGAACCAGGCACAAAAATATTGTAATATACAAAAGAAACAAACAATATTTCAAAAAACGGCACAGTGATATTTATCACAAAATCCATATTGTTTCATCATCTTGATCTACTGTAATACATGACACATTCATTTTTAGTGGAGTTAAAAATATAGTAGAACATGTATAACATGTATTGTAGAAAACTACAATAATAATAATACTTGTGAAAAAATTATTGTTATTAATGTTGTTATTATAGCTATATTAGCTTTAATAATGTTAATAGTTCTATACACTATACTAATGCTGCTTTTAATTAAAAAGGCATCACATTCATTGACTGTGTTAAAACATGCTTTTTGCTTGTCACTGGGTTATTTCCAGCTGCAAATATGAACAGGACAAAACTCTTACCCTATGGTCCCAGATGTTTGGCAAGCTTGGTTTTCTTTTTTAATCTAAAGCAGAAGGAAAGAGGGATACGTTAAGAGTAAAAATAGCCTTTGCAAGAGCGGCCTGACAGCACAGTTTTAATCACAGAAGGGGATGAGATGTGGGCACGCCGGCACAGTTGGCTTTTGGAGGGCAGCCATGCGTACCTTTCAGCCTAGATGCCTCGCTTTGTTTTTGTGCCTCCTGCCTTCTCAGACCCTTCTCTCTCTCTCTCTCTCTCTCTCTC
>JAFFST010045118.1:71114-94046 GCA_022414735.1 Noturus placidus | reverse complement strand
ACTGTGTCAAGCAGCTCCTATTTAAGTGATGCCTTGATTGTGAACAGGTGTGGCAATAATCAGGCCTGGGTGTGGCTAGAGAAATTTAACTCAGCCACAGTTATAGTATGTTATAACAAGGGGGGCAATCACTTTTTCACACAGGGCCATGATGGTTTGTATTTTTTTTCACCTTTAATAATAAACACCTTCATTTACAAATTGCATTTTGTGTTTACTTGTGTTGTCTTTGACTATTGTTTAAATTGGTTTGATGTTCCGAAACACTTAAGTGTGACAAACATGCAAAGGAACAGGAAATGAGGAAGGGGGCAAGCACTTTTTCACACCACTGTAAATGTCTACTGCAAAAGCCAACATTTTGCTACACGTTTTTGGTCAATACACAGTGGGGTCCATTGAAAATCTGGGTTATCATTTCAGAAATAATAAACAGAACGTTTTAGAATGAAAAAATTAAAATAAAGACAAGAAAGGTTCAATATCTTGAATGTTCACAACTTGAATAAGTTGTGAAAAACAGCCTTTTGTTAGTATAGAATGTCGAATGAAAGATACTCTGTGGGTAAAAATGTAGAGTATTGTCTTCTATTCTTTGCTCAAGATGGCTACAATAATTGATGTAAGTTAGACAAAGAAGAAGAGACAAAGAGTGAGAAAGAGAGGAGGGCAGAAATAGTGGTTTTACATTTCAGCTGACGTGTCATCACTAGGTGACCTTGGCTGCTTGGCGCCAAACGCTGCCTGTGGAGGGCTCAGCTGGGGATATCAGGTGGACTTGTGGGAGCATCTCTGTTGCAGGCATCCTCCCAGACTGATGTGGGATAGGGATAGTGTTGCACTGGGGGATTTGAGGATGGGAAGGGAAGGCTGGTCACTGAATCTTTCGCTATGCTCTGATTTCTCCTAAGAGAGTGGATGCAGGTGGGAAACCCAATCCTTTATTGATACTGCTGCCAGGACAATAGAGGACTGCTGCCCTCTGTGACCTCATGAAGTGGCTTGTCATCTAATCTCCCTCCTCTTTTTTTATTTCTTTTTCCATGAAGCTTATTTCAAAAGATGATTTTCATAGGTCAAACTTTTGAGGTAAAAAAAAATTCTCTCCTTTTTTGATAAATTATATGTATTTGACAAGGAGAAGGTCACTTAGATGGTTAAATGGATGGAGGGATAGAAGGATGAATGGATGTCATCTGAGATAGATCGACAGATACAGAGAGAGTGAGAAAGAGCGAATAAATAATTGATTAATGTGGCATGAAGGTCCATTTTTTGAGATGATAGCTGAGAGAGAACCAAGCAAGAGAGGAAATAACAAATGACTTATGGCAGACAGGTGGTTTATCAGTACAGTGCAAACCCCTCGGCTCTGTCTCTCCATGCTCGCCCACATGAAAATTAATGGAAAGATGTCTGTCTCATGCCGGCCCAATCAGCCGAGCCCGGCCTAAACCCTCCAGCAAAAATGCTTGGCTCGAGAAAGAGAAAAAAAAAACAGCTTCGAGTAGGGCGTGAGCGAGCACTTTCCTCGTTAAAATGCTAAAGGCGTGTCTGTTGTTTGAGTGTGACCCATTGCTCAGAGGCGTCATAGAGGACGAGGAGACTCATTACACACTCAATAGCTCAGAGCAGAAACAGATTATTGCCTATGCTGGAAAGACTGATTGGAGAAAAAGTGAGTTTGCGGGGTTGAGGGTGGCTACGGAGGAATAAAGCGCATTTCGAGGAGGCGGTGGTGATAAACCTTCTTCTGTATTCTGGTCAAATGTTTTGCGAAGGTTTTAGTAAAGTAAGATAAATGTGCATTGTGTTAATGTCTTTGCCAGGCAGTGTGTACTTGGTTCAGCTTGATACTGCTGGGTTCTGCAAGAGGATTAAAAAAAAAAACTGTCCCTAAAGAACTAAGTGTCTGGAATCCTAAGCTAAGAATCCTCAAGCTATTGTACACTTTGCAAATTCTCTCTCTCTTTCTCTCTCTCACACACATAGACCCGCACACAAATCTGGACAGATATAGTGTAGGTGTCTGAAAATGGTTGTGAGGGCACCACTCAGTGTGGAGGTGTGTTGTGGGACTGCTTGGTCACCTGGGGCATTCTTCCTTTGCACACGGCGTAGACAGCTCAACTGCCTGTCCTTAACGAGTGATGAACACAGTTCTTATCTTGACTAGATGAGCAGCCTCTCTCTCTTTCTCTCTCTCTTTATCTCACTCTCTCTTTCTCTCTGAGGGACAATGCCTTAGTGCTTACGTTCTATCTCCCTGGCCTTCCTCACAACCCCAGGGCTCATTAAAAATTCATGTTTTAATTAAGCAATTTTACTGCTGATTCTTTACATCCGATAATAAAGGACTGGCACAGCCATGTGTCAGAACATGTGCGTGTGTAAGTGAGTGCGTTGGTGTCTTGGTTTTTTGTGTGTATTATTAAGGAAGCCATTGAATTTCTGCTATAAATTGTCATCAAATGAGCAAATGGAAACTTTGTGTTGTCTCTCTTCCTGTCGGAGCACAGTGCTCATCTGTGAATCGAAGATAATATGCTGGAAAGCACGCTGAGCTCAGCTCAGGAATTCAGCAAGAATTTCAGCTATTTCTTGATGGGGGGTCATCTCTTTTCATGGTTTCCCCTCCATCTCTCTGCCTCTGTTTCCCGTTTTCATTCTCAGTTTCATATTTTTCCACTCCATCAGTTCATATTTTTCATAAAATTGTAAGTTTGTCATGCTCTTCCATGGGATTTTTTTTTCAGAGTAGCATTCAATTGTTTTTTCCATGTACTTGTCCTCTGTAGACTCTGCATTATTGACAGTAAGACATTAGAAGCACAGATCTGTCTAAACACTCATAGCATTTGCAAAGGTCACCTTGTACTTCCAACAGCATCTTCCAGTGGCAGTTTAAAGCCAGTGTAACTGCTAAGCTCATCCAATTTTATTCATCAATCTCAGGAAAAAGCAAGACAGTAATAAAATAAGCCTTCCAATGTTCTTTTATTAAGATTTTCTAACAGGATGGGTGGGAACAATACTACCACACTCTGATAGTAAATTAAATGTAAACATGCACTCCACTTAACTAGTGTGCAGTCACATCACTGCTTCCCAATCCTACACAGTTTTGGTAAATGGTAAATGTGCACTTACATAGCGCTTTTATCCAAAGTGCTTTACACTGTGTCTCATTCACCAATGCAAGGTGCTAGCTTGCCATCGGGAGCAACTTAGGGTTCAGTATCTAGCCTAAGGACACTTCGGCATGTGTAGCTATCCGGGCCGGGAATCAAACCGCCAACCCTATTAGTGGACAACCCGCTCTACCGACTGAGCCACAGCCGCCCAATAAATAGCGCATTTATATAGCGCTTTTATCCAAAGCGCTTTACACTGTGTCTCATTCACCCATTCACACACACACACACTCACACACCAATGGTAGCAGAGCTGCCATGCAAGGTGCTAGCTTGCCATCGCGGGCAACTTAGGGTTCAGTGTCTTGCCCAAGGACACTTCGGCATGTGGAGTCATGCAGGCCGGGAATCGAACCGCCAACCCTATGATTAGTGGACAACCCGCCCTACCACCTGAACCACAGTCACCAGTTTTCCAGTTAGTTTGTTTGTGGAAGCTGATTTCATAAGAAATGTACATGAATTCAAACAAGTGAGTATAATGTGATTGAATTTCATTCAATGTCCTTTGAAATTAAGTCAAAACATCAACCCCATTCATATCTTGTGACATAAATTTCATCATGTAAATTGTTATATATTTTTACATGTGAGACCATATTGGTTTTGTGTTGTTGTTTTTTTTTTTTTCATATTGTTTTTGACCAGTTAACATACAGTGGGGTGCAAAAGTCTGATACTAGTGAAAAGTTTCTATTTTGCATTCTTTTCTAATAACCATTTTCATTACAAATTACAATATTGACAGCAACCTGAGGGAAAAGTAGAATCTTTGAAAGATTTACATGAATTTCTGATTTTCTTAGTATTTGGTACGTCCCCTTTTTGCTTTTATTACAGTGTGAACTCGAGCTGGCCTGGAGTCCACAAGATTGTGCAAAACCTTATGATCCATTTTAGTTCAAATCCACTGAAGCGTCATCTGAACACATGGTTCAATAAAAGGATTAGGCATAAGGAAAATCTGAGCATTTGTACAAAGCACTTAACATGATCAATATCACAAATTTGCTTACATTTAAATAGGGACCTAGAAAGTACAGAATCTTGAATATTAAATATTTAAGATATTGAACATTTGCTTTCTTTTAAATATTTCAAAATTCTAAAATCTCATCAGTTCCATAGAAAGAGTTACTAAATGAAGACAAATTATTTTTGTATTTATCAGGGTGTAGATCAAGCCATAGTAAACATGCTTTCCCCTCCTGAGGACTGGCAATCAGTTGTGAGCCCAGTCAGAGGAGCCACCTGCCCTATCCACCACCATTACACACACACACACACACGCACGCACGCACGCACACATTTTAGCCTGGCTGAGCTCCCACCAAAGAAGCCCTGGAGAGCACTCCTTAATGAACACATGTCTCCTCCCTTTTTCTAGGCAGACCTGCAGAAGAGCCCTGTTGTGTTTGTTTCCCTTTGTTTGTGTGTGTGTGTATGTGTGTGTGTGTGTGTGTGTGTTTGCGTGTTTAAGTGTCTGTGTGTGTGGAGGTGGGCTCTCAGCCTGCCTCTCTGTGTGAGTCATAGCTCTGGAGGTGGAGACATTTTCCACACACACATGAACCCACACAGACACACATTCACTTGCGCAAACATCCTTATCACTGAAGAGCTTCAAGACAGAGATAGAGGCAGGCAAAGAATATTTAATAAAGTGAGTGAGATAAAAAAAAAAAAAAAAAACATGATAAAGGGAGTGAGAAATGCAAATTGTTTGATGGGGGTTGACTCAGGGTGAGCTATTATGTTTAAATTTTCCACTTACCCAAAAAGGTCATACAGATGGCTATGTAGGATGTCATATACACCAACTCACAGACATACGAACAGAGCCTGAGCGGTTTCCATAGGAACACTATCTTTACTGCTAACACCGAAGATACACACTAGTTTATATCATGGAATCAAGGGAAACATCATTTGGTTCTTCCTTTATTTATCCTTAATATCAGGCTATATTGTTGACATAAGCTTCACACACACACACACACACACGCACACACACACACACACACACACACGTGTATTATAAACATGCACACATATTAGCACTGCCCAAACAAATTTTCCCCCATAGATTCTAATAGAATTTATGAATGAATAAAAGAATTAATAAATAAATAATGTAGAGCTTTTCTAATAAACTTAAATTTAAAACAAAGCAGCAAGATGTATCCTATAAGTAAGATTATGTGTAAATATTTCTTCTAACAAGCAATTCTTATAGTCACTTTTTCTGTGGCCAATCATTTAGGATGCGTTGAGTAGTGAGTATAGCAATTCTATGTAAACTTGGTAAAGTTTTGTTTTTCTTTCTTTTTTTTGGAGCATATCCAATAATAGAGTTCATAGCAGGGGATGAAACACAGGCGGGCAAAGTGAAATAGGGATAATCCATAATCAGAAATCAGAAATGGGAACTAGTGCCAAAACCAAACAAACATGACACATCAATAATAATCAACAACAATAGTCCATGACCAAGACTTTGTGACGATACTTTGACACAACAGGGAAAACATCTCATCTATGCAATCTAATCAAGAACTAACATGGAACAGGTGAACACAGTTGATTAACAAATCAATGAGAGGGCAGGGGCAGAGACAGACACAGCAACAAAAAAACTATGACAAATGTTGAATTTTTGTGACAAATTTAGCTAAATGTTACAATATTGCGGAGTTGCAAATGTTCTTGTTTTTGGCCATTAAAGTGATAACTTTTACCTTCTGTGGTTTATATGATTTGAATGCACAGTGTAGCACTAGTCCTAATGTCCATGCTGTCTGTGGCAGTATAAAATTATAGAGCATTTGAATTTTTAAAGGAGTTTCACAGAAATTCAGACTTGTAGCTGTTCGTTCTCAAACCCTTTAGTACTTATGTAATTTGGATTCCAGCTGTCCTGACTTCAACACTGTTGCCTGAATTAGGAACAGTTTCAGTATGAAATTAAATGGAGCAATTCTGATGGCTGTGCACATTGTGTGGAACAAAGCAGAAACACATAAAGACTCAGTGCAGTGAATTTCACCTCACTGCATGCTGATGTTTGTCCAGTTGATGTGGTTACCTGAAAATCAAGACTACTTCACTGATAAATGATTCTGCTTTTATTATGTGGACAGGAAGTGTGTGGGTGTGTATATTTCTCCCTCACAACATATCTTGTACATACTGTATGTAGTAACAAAAAGAACTGATGATGACCAAGTATTTCCCTGATAAAGATCAATGAATGTGACGAAAATAAGAAAGCCCCGATATTTTGTTGCTCATCTCTGCCCTGTCTCATCTGATCCCTTTAGCGAAGGTGCATTTGATTTTTAGCTGATTTTTTTTTCCTTTTCATTTCTGCTGAGGAGAGGCATCCATCTTCGAAATTGAAACGTCGACTTTCCTGACCCACAGCTGCAACCAAAGAATGCTCTACCAAATACATGTTTTTATTGCCATCACATTCTTTATCCGTTTGACTTCATTCTCATTTTTATTCAACATCGCTGCTCTAGCTAATGTGTTTCTTGATATGCATCATAATCTACTCTCGCTCTCTTAGGAAGTGAGCTAAATACAGTGTTCATTTGTGAAGAAAAGGCAAATTAAACAGCTTCTTTTAAGTTTACCCATGATAATAATGTGGAAAATATGATCATGTAAATAAGCAATTAAGGCAATCCGGTGCTTCATAAATGATCTAAATACATTTTATCTTGTTGGCTTGTTTAGTTTTACAAGTATTCTGATAATAGTTGTGATGAGTATGGCGTTATGGTGGATCCATATATCTAAATAAAAAGAAACCTTTTGTTTGTTTGTTTATTTGTTTCATTAAACATGAACCCCAATGACCATGGAAACCCTGGAGTTCACTTGAGTTCATAATCCTGCTTATTCATTTTGTTTGTACCTGCTCATGATATTTTCTAATCAATTTAATTGGTTCTATTTCTTAAAATATAAACAAACTAGTAACTTAATTTAAACCACTGCAACCCTTCACAGGGAGCTACTAAGTTCCTGTTTATGTTTGTCCCTTCAACTTCATAACTGACCACTTGCTCACTATGCATGAAAGTACAATCCACTAGCTCATACAATTTTTTTCTGTTACATCCCACAGGGGACAAGTCTTTTTGTCTTAACCAGATAAACCATTCTTGCAAACATAAATACAAAAACATAGTGTGCCTCCTATTTGTGTCTGTATTTTTATTTGTTTAGAAGTCATTATATGTTCATTCCAAATAATGTATTCATATTCGATTACATCTCTAATGTAAGCATGTTCTATCGTCTGGGGATTCATCTGTAACTTCTAGCCCTGACAAATTCATAGCCATCCATGTCCTAGACTTGAAGGCTGAGAGTACTCTCTCTGTTGTCAAACAGAATGACATTCATATGGAAGAAGACAGTCTGTGCCCCTCTCCAACTGCTTTCAGACGCCTATGCCAATCTATTGACAGGAGAAAATGTGGCAACATGTCGCAACTTCCTGTGTTTCAGAAGGAGCCTTCACCTTCCCCTGTTGTGTGCTCGGGAAGAGCCTGCTAGTTTCTAGAAAATGGCTATTGTGTGTGCATGGAGTTTTCAAGATTTGCGGTGGAAGGTAGAGGACAAGAAGGAGACATGTAGACATGGGAGCAGCACTGAGATTTGCTTCCTCCACCTGGAGTGAGATTAATCGACAACATGCGATAGTGCGGGTGCAGCTGTTCAAATATTTATCCTGAGCAGGATAGAGCGCGCAGGCACACATACAGAGAAAACAGTGGATTAGACCTGTGAGAGCTTTTTCCAGTAGAGAGAGAGAGAGAGAGAGAGAGAGAGAGAGAGAGCGAGAGAGATAACGTGCTCTTCTCAAAACTTGGAGGAGTCTCTATGAGGTTTATTTATCTGCTTCTACAGAGAGGGGAAACATTAAATTAAAAAAATTTAAATTAAATTTTCTTGTCTATTTTTATAGAAAAGGAAAGGATAAAATCACTCATATAAGAATGTAATGTATAAGATTATGTGTCCTGCGTTTATTTTGTGTTTCATCTAGCGTAGGCATCTGTGATTCATTCTGTTCCTCTCTTCTTTTCCCATCATAGCTCTTCTTGCACCCACTTCACCGCCTTCTCCTTTCTCTCTTTCAGCCACTTGTGTGCTGTCTCTTTCTAAGTTGATGGTGTGTGTGTGTGTGTGTGTGTGTGTGTGTGTGGGTGTATGTGTGTGCAATAGACTGCGACTGTCCTCTGGGTGTCAGCAGTAGCCTTGTTTTGGAGAATCTGCTCCTGTTTCTAGCGCTTCTCCACTCCTCAACTCACAAAAACTGTGTGAATGTATAAACATTAGAACTTATTATATAGCACGTCTAAGGCAGAATGATCCAGTGATTTCAGAGTGATATGGGAATGAGTATAGGAGATACTAGAGCAATATGTAAGCAGATCCTCAGCTCAGTTTCTGCCAGACGCCATACGGGAAGCAGAGGTGACTTTGAGGCTCATTTGAGCACGGCGGACACACATATGCACAAAAGGACACAAGTGCCAAAATGATGAGCAGCATGACCCCCATGATCCCTGCAACATGGTGCATAAAAACAAGGAGAAGGATGGATAATGGACAAATGCAAAGAGGGAGGAGAACCACAGGAGAATAGGAGTTTAAAGATGATAAAAACTACTACAGAAAGCTTGAATTTACAGGAGGTACCATTGGGCAAGAGAGGCACAATGAATTATTGAAGCCATAATAAAATGTCCTTAGGGTGAGAGAAAGAAAACATTACATTATTCTTCCTCCCTTTTCATGCAGAGCCTGTGATTACTGAGCTGAAAAAAAGTTCATATTCACAGACCATTTTTCACTGTAGGAGAGAATCTTATCTCCAAATGGAGTTTGTTTGTTTTGTTCTTCTCATTTCTCCTGAGAGCTTTCATTTGACAGAAAGCCTTCCTCTCCTCATCCCTGCTATATTAGCCAACTCTCTCTCCCTTGCTATTCATAAGACCCATTTGCTTTAAATAAAACTGAAATCATTCTGAAGGGAAGCTGAAGGTTATTTCACTCAGGTTTTATTTTATTAGCATCCCATGTGAAGATGTGACAGCCCTCGACATGATTCCAGTAATCCACGAGGGATTGGCCGAGCTTGCTGTTTATTCTGTTGCATTATCAGTTGAGGGAGCAATCTGATTGTGGGCGTGGCTTGTGGATGAGGTTAAGCAGGCTGCAACTGGAAGTCTCCAGGATTAATTTTTGGCTCATAATTGTCACTGGCTGTATGGATTAGATGTTTTGTTGTGCATTCAATGCTGGTCATTTATGGATTGGGATCAATTATGTTGTTTGGCAGTTAAATTTGCCTGCAGCAAAACCAATTCCAGCATCATGGGTAAACAGTGTGCCTATAATCACTCAATCTGCACAAACAAATATATATTGATGCCGCTTGTCAATGCATGTTTTACAGTCATAGGCCCGTTTTCCTAAAGGAAAACTGAGCACAAAGATCATCTATGTAATGAGGACTGAATACTCTCACCAATTATAACGCTGCTAATATCGCAGTGTTTTTATGTTTATATTTTTTCCAGGAGCCATTAACAACTGCTCAGTATGTCTGGATTGTCAAAGCATCTAAAATCACACTTCATATGACTTATCTTTAAATATTTAAATTTGCACTTATATTACAAAAACCTTCATTTCAACATCTCTCTCTCACTCTTTCGCTGTGTCTTTGGTCATTGAGAGTGCATTATGATATCAGCTCCTGTCCTCCCACATAGTTGATTGTGAGTAATTAAAATTGTCTGTGCCAGAACATGGGCCAGCTTCATGTTCTATTCATGCAGATTAATACATATTTGTCGGGGCCTGTGGGAGCAGACAGGCGGCACTGTCTGCTATTAAACATTCATGAGAGCACAGGACATAGAGAGTCACATTCTACTGGTATTTATGGGCCCATTCTCACATCCTTATGCTATCATAATGGGATCACGAAACCGGGGACATCATTGCTGGACAGGGACTTTTAAATGACACTGCAATTTAATTCATATAAATTAGGAGGGAAAAAATTGGCTTTGCTCCAGGACTGCAGTAGCCAGCTAACTGTGTGTGTGTGTGTGTGTGTGTGTGTGTGTGTGTGTGTGTGGTTTGTCAGGAGGCTGGAGTAGCTGGGGGAACTGGGGAGAATGTAGCAATGAGTGTGGGGGTGGTGTTCAGACGCGCACACGTGTGTGTCAGTCACCTCCAGAGGAGGCGTACCTGTGTGCTGGAGTGCTGGAAGAGGGCCATCCTTGTAACCCTCAACCCTGCATTGGTGAGTTCTGCACTGTGTGTGTGTGTGTGTGTGTGTGTGATTGCAGATGGTTTTGTGTTACTTCAAAGTTCTTTTTCATGTCTGTTCACTTTCCCCATCTTTCTCTCACTCTCTCCCTTAAGCCGGTGTACACCGTACAATTTTTGATCAGATTTTGCTGTCACAGACAAAAACCACATACAAATTTTTTTTTGCTCTTGAGTTGAGAATTCCAGTCTTAGGAGGCATAATGTGACACATTTACTGGCACCGATTTTAGTGCCACTGTGACCAAAAACAGCTGATATATAATTTTTATGAAACCTACAGACTGTACAGCTGCTGCAACACTCACAAAACTTAACACAAAACTCAATGTACAAGATGAAATGTTTACATTGTATCACATGATCCTTTAAAATACTGATTTGCTCATAATAATGATAATAATAATAATAATAATAATAATAATAATAATAATAATAATGTTACCTTCCTACACTCATATCAGGGCTTTAGTGCAGTGAATTGGAAAGCTACCACAAATGCAAAATTATACTTATTACTTCAAGCTTACTTTGAAGAATGGACATTCCATATTGTCCATTATTTATTCATCCTCAAATGGCTCCAAAGTCCCCTTCCTATTCATTTACTTTGTATTTTGTCTAGCCATCCATCCATTTTCCATACCACTTTTCCTACACAGGGTGGTGGGGAACCTGGAGCCTATCCCATTGGACTCCCTGGATGGGATGCCAACACGTCACAAAGCACAATTGCACACATTCACTCACCTGTCTTTAGACTGGGGGATGAAACCGGAGTACCTGAAGGAAACCCCCAAAGCACAGGGAGAACATGCAAACTGTGTACACACAGGGTGGAGGTGGGAAAGGGACCGCCCTAACCCTGCAGCTGTGCAGCACTAAGCAAGTAATTTTCTTTAACCGCAGATCTGTTGTTAGAGGATCTTCACTGTATAATCTTACATGGAGAACACATCTCAGGGTCTGTTATAGACTGGGCCAAGATTTTATTGGGATCATCTCCTACAGTGTTACAAGTAAAAATCTTAAAAGACTGGCATAATCGCACCGTCGAAACGGCTACACATTCTACTTGCCTCTCTTTTTGATCCATACTGTATCATCCTCTTCTTCTTAAGTTCTTTATATTTTCCAGGGAATGAGGTACTGGTGTTTTCCTGCTGTGAGCTTTGATAGAATGATAGAATGTTTTTTTTCTGTCTTTCTGTGCCTGTTGTTTAACTTAGGCTACAGCCAGTACTCATCTAAAGCGAAGGTTTTAAGCACACTGAAATATACTGGACTGGAGGACACCGAGCTTGGTAAGGAGAGTTCTGACATTATGAATGAAGCAGTGTGAATGAGACGCACACTTTATTGTGAAGAAAAGCTCATGAGTTAATTGAAAGATCCATGTTCAGGTTCATCAGCTGTAAATGTCTTCATTTATATGTGTGTTCCATTCATGCATGATCCTTCATGCCTTCATCTTACATCCACTGCTCACTTCAACTCAACCTCTCAGCCTTCCAACACACCAGCATGCTAAAATTGCCCAACACAGTTCCCTCTCTCATTCTCAAATAATTATACTAAGATTCTTTCTTGGTTCTTCTTTCCTAGTATTTAGACTCTACTGATCATACACGTGCAAGCACTGAGAATATATGCTCAACACCACTGTGCCATTGTAAAACAATAGGGCAAATGATATCCCACAGGCACACATCCAATGCACACTTGTTTTTGGAATGAGCATAGCCCCAGTAATCAACATCGCCGTGTTTCAGTATCTCCCAAGCATGGCAGATGCTGTTGAACAATCACGCACAGCTCTGACCAATAGGAAATCCAGTCTAGTCGCTAACCCCACCCCATCCTGCAGGCAAAGGCCGATACATCTCTCGTAGCCAATCTCTGCGATCGGCGGACAGCCGCAAACGAGAGGATGTGGACAAGAGCCGTGCTGGACAGCAGTCTCCTCAGACAGGTAAGAATAGAGGCATCAGCCTCCTTTATACTGCAGCTTGGACTCACTCACTCACTCACACACACACACACACACACACACACATTCAAGTCAAATTTTATTGTGTTAGGCTATTGTAGCGTTGTGTTATTAACAGCAATGTTGAAGAAACAATAATTTCATGTAAGAAAATTTCCTGTAAGAAAATTGATTACATTGATAAAATAATCAAAACTTGATAATTGATTAAATGGATAAAACTTTAAAATTAAAATCTCAAGTGCCAAGTCAAACTTCAGTCAGCTGAGTCTTAGTGAGGTTATAAGTCATGCAAATCGTGACACTTAACGTATAACATGAAACATCAAATTAACACACACTTATTTTTGGCCACTTATCACACATAGATACACGCAGGGGTGTAGATTGGATGTGCATGTGGCTATGGCCTCATCTCGTCTGAATATGAGTGGGATGTGTGTGTCCTTTGATGTGTCTTGGCATGGTTCACAGTGAGACTGCAGTTTGTTTATGAATGATGAAGTCAATATGTAAAAATATTTTTCGTATATCTGAGAGCCTGTTGAGCCAACATCTCCACTTCATAACCATTAAAGGCAAAACATGGCTTCAGTCTAGTCATGCTGTCTTTTGTCTTTGCATGATTGTTTATTTTGTACTGAGTTTTGGCTTGACACATCAGATTAGAGATTGAGTTACTATGAAATAAACGTGGCTGCATGGGGTTATGTTAAATATTGCATGTACTACCCGTGTTCTTAATTATGCCCAGGACAGCCAGGGTACATGTTGTGCTTCAAATATATTTTAAGTTACATCAAAATAAAATGTTTTCTCAATGTCTTTCAGTAGTTTTATTTGATTTTATTTCAAATTTCCCTTACATTTTTAATAATTTGAGACAGAATATATATATATATATTTTTTTTTTTCCTTGCTTCTTTTGCTGAATACCTTTTGCTAGATTTGATGTAGAAATTAGATTTGCCTTGATTTAAGTGAGGCTTCCAAGCTAGTACAACCTGATTCCTTGCTCTGACAGCTCATATCATCTTACTGGAAAGTCATGACAGCTCAACACGTCCTACTAAACTTTCATGAAGGCTCATATTTCTGCTCTTCAAGCACGCCATCCACATCTGTTTAGTGGACAGTGATAAAAGTCTGCTACTGTTGTATTGAACGATTAAGACAGTTTTCTCCTTTGCATGATTACCATGATTTCCCTGCTCCATCAGCTGTGCTTTGTCAGACCGCTCTGTCACTTGCTCTGCTTCCCTATTGGCTGCAAATCACAGGTGTCGAAATCATCTGCTGAAGAGCCATTTAAAAATATCACTTGACATATCCTGAAAAGAAGCATTCACCTTGTTTGGAGATGGATGCTCTGGATATGTAAAGAGGCCGAGGGTGTTGACGCCTCTCGTTTTTAGCATCGAAAGCTGTTCCTGCATGTTGAATTCCTGAATTCTTTTCGGCCCTTCCTTTCTTTCTGCCCCTTATGAACCTGCCTCCTCCTGCCCCCACTCCCTTTCCTCTACCCCCACCCTGCCCCGGTAGACTCTCCTGTGGGTGAGGAGTGGTCCCCGTGGAGTGTATGCTCAGCTACGTGTGGTGAAGGCTGGCAGAGCCGCACGCGCTTCTGTGTTTCAGCTTCATACAGCACGCAGTGCAGCGGGCCACTGCGTGAGCAGAGACCCTGCAACAACACCGCCGTGTGCCCAGGTAAGAGAAGCCCGCCCTGCCCTCTCCAATACCATCAGCCTCTCTTTTCCTGAAACTTCACTGCCAAGTACCCACACAGCAACTGTCCAGCTGAGGCCCCCTCTCCCTGAGCTCCAGTGCTCAGCATAATAGTAATGGGTTTAAGTAGAGCAAAGCATGACATCTACCAACAGTGCCAAACGTTTTCCCATGGCATGATGATCGGTGTCTCCCTCTCCATCCCCTCTTCTTTCTCCCTCTCCTCCTCTCTACTCCCTCACACCCTGTCTCTAGCTTTTTGAAGGAAGTGCACATCAGAGCATACCCACATCTTAACACCTCTGGGATATACATAAAAATGCAAAGCGGTCCTCGAACAGCCACCCACATATGAAATACACAGAATATCTCCCAACACAAACACAGTCATGCCTCATATTACTAAAACATTCGAGATCTCAGATCGCATCAAATGTGGTGGTTTGCATGCCTCAGAGTTTAAACAAAAGAGACGCACATTGACGTTAAATTTTTACATTTATATTCACATTTATTTATTTATGTATTCATTATTTTTTTTATTTATTTTAAGTAGATTGTTTTTTTGGTGTGTGCCAATGTGTTTTTGTGTGTGGACCGGTGTTTTTCTCTCTATAAATCATCCCCTAGCTGCTCTGATTGCAGTGCACGGTGCATGGGATGAGTGGTCTCCATGGAGCCTGTGTTCTTCTACCTGTGGCCGTGGATATAGGGACCGCACACGCACTTGCAAGCCACCACAGTTCGGAGGTGATGAATGCGTGGGCCCAGAGAAACAGACCAAATTCTGCAACATAGCTGTCTGCCCAGGTGAAGATCTTTAAATAAAGGGCGCCTCATTTAGCTTTAATGACTTCCATCAAGTGTCACAATTAAAGGCAGATGAGAGGCTGTGTAGGAGGGGTGATATTGAAAGGCAGCTTTGTCAGCCTCATTCACAGAGATGGTGACTAAGGGAGCTTTTAAACCACTCTAGAATGGACTAAAGGCTTGGCAACAAAAAGCTCTCTTCTCTCTCTCTCTCTCTCTCTCTCTCTCTCTCTCTCTCTCTCTGTATTTTCCCCAATTCTTTCTTTCTCCTCCCAGTGGATGGTGTGTGGAATGAGTGGTCCAGTTGGAGTTCTTGCTCAGTATCATGTTCAAATGGGACCATGCAGCGCACACGCGAGTGTAATGGCCCATCATACGGTGGCTCAGAATGCCAGGGTGAGTGGCTGCAGATGCGTGACTGCTTCCTGAGGGAGTGCCCTGTGGATGGACAGTGGCAGCAGTGGAGTTCCTGGTCGAGCTGTACAAAGACATGTGGTGGGGGAAGCCAGCAGAGGCAGAGAGTGTGCTATGGGCCCTTCTTTGCCGGGGAGCCATGCCCAGGAGATCGCATGGAAACACAGCGTTGCAATGAGAAGAGATGCCCAGGTGCAATGCTAGTAATGTCAGTCAATGTTTTACTTGTGCAATATATATATATATATATATTTTTTTACAAAATAAAACTTTTAATTTAACACAGAACCACATGAGATTTGTGATGAGGAGAACTTCTCAAATGTAGTGTGGAAGAGAACTCCTGCTGGAGATACAGCAGCTGTACGTTGCCCACCAAATGCTGCTGGTAAGAGACCAAACTTGAACCACCCAAATAAGAGCAAACACCTGCATCATCACTATTCTCAGAATCATTCAGATTCAGTACTATCAACTTCAATAAAACAAAGTGTAACAAACATGTTAACTAACACTATTTATTCCAATAGTTAACATTTAACAAACCACCAACTTCAGCAGTAAGAAACCATAAGTAAATTTAACAATAATAAGTAAACACATATTTATTGTAAAATATAACTGCATTACCTACTGTATAGTTCTATTAGTAACTAAAAATTAATCCACATAAAATTAAATTACAAGAAATTACTAAATGTTGATAGCCTAATAATTAATCTGCCAATATTGTGCTGAAAGTATACTTATTAAAGCATTGTTTATATTAGTCCTTAGAACAAGAAAGTAACAAGAAAGTAATATAAAATGACATTATGTGACCAGACGCTAAGCAGAGTTTCTGTTACCATCCCAAAGTGTTTTATTCCTATTATACTCCAGCAATTTGGTAAACATTATAATTTTAAATTCATTTATAGTTCTTTAACCATTTATAGGTACATGTAATGTTGTGGAACATCTATGAAACAAGGTATTTCCTGTTATCACTTGTGTTATAGCAGATATCTACAGTCATTTTCTTACCAGCCTCTTTTTTCTCTCTCTCTCTTGAAGTTAATAAGAACAAAAAATGTCGTTTATCATGTTACCATGAAATCAGAAGTCCTCTCTCTTGAAAAGTGAACATTACAAAGAGCTGACACTTCCATCAATGTTAAATTAATGGCTCCTTACAGATAGCTTTGGCATTTTATATATTTTTCTTTATTACATAACAGCACTTTTTAAAACATGCTTATTATTAGTTTTAGTTCATGTGAAGCGTCTGCCATACAGATCTTCCGTGAATGAGTTGTTACTACATAAACGATAAAGTATTAGAATGAGTGCATCAAATCTGTGACTTCACTTGAACTACTGTTCTGTCAAAGCTGTGCATTTACAGAACATTAACCAACACCTAGTTTGAAAAATTCAACAGCATTGTGATATAAAGTCAGGTTTGATAATACATGGGTTTAATATGTGGCTTGTTAATGTTAACTGATGCTCTAAATAATGTCCGTTAAGGGAAGGTTCTACTACTTGGGTTACCAAGAAAAGCAAGAAATGTAATGTTGAATGAGTTCTGAAAAAACCACATTGCCTCACACAAATTCAAAATTAGTCACAGGAGTATTCAAGTTGTATAAAAAGATACAAAAGTTAGGATTAGGTTTAGGGGCAGGTCTTATGTTTGTACTTTTTATACACATATGAAATTATATGAAATCCAATGTTAGTGCCTCTGTTCATGCAAATACAGTATTAACAAACTGCTATTAACAGGCTGCATTTATCATTTATAGCCACTGTGTGTGTTATTGCTTCAGGCACCATATTTCGTCGCTGTTCCCTGGATGAGGAGGGAATTGCCTACTGGGAAAGCCCCTCTTATATGAAGTGCATCTCGAATGACTATCGCAGCATCCAAACACTGGTGAGCACTCTCATGACAGCACAGTGACCAAAACCTAGTGCACATTATTGTCAAAACTGGATAATGTTTTGATGGTAATAATCTCTTTAGACCCGTGACCACCTGTCAAAGGCACAGAGAGGGCTTGTGGGAGACGGAGTTTCAGAGGTTATGAACAAACTAAGGGTGACTTCTGGCGAGGGGACCAGCTACAGTGGAGACTTACTGGCTATAATTGACATCCTGAAGAACATGACAGAGATATTCAGGAGGTCCTACTACAGCCCCAGTAGTGCTGACATGAGGGTTAGTGCAGCACACAATTTGACTCAGAGAAAGACAGTGAGAGACATAATGGAGATATTGTTACACTATATGAAACCTTATTGTTTTATCTGCAGAACTTTGTTCAGTCAGTTAGTAACCTGCTGATGGAAGAAAACAAAGAGAGATGGGAAGAAGCACAGCTGGTGAGTGCTGCCTCCTACATTTTAGTACATAATAAACACAATATGATTCATTATTAATTTGCCATATTTTCAGAGGTGTTTCATTTACAAGTTATACCCAAGGAAGAGTCTCGATATAAGAACATAATGACAGAGGTGAACAGAGCAGTACAAAAAGCAGAGGAGTGTTTCCTCTTCCACATGTGTCATTTTCTTATCAACACACTGTCTGATGTTATCTTCTTTACACTATGGCCATACTTTGCAAATTTACAAATGAGTTAGATTGAAATTTAAATAGCAACCTCATTAATATATTCTATTAAACTAACCTTTTAGTCTCCAACACCCACAGGCAAAAAGTTAAAAAGATGAAAGTTGTTTTGGTCTTTCAGCATTCTCTAGCTGCCTATCATTCCTCCAAGGAATATAACGTGCTTCAAACAAATGAAAACTAATGAAAACTAATGTTAAAGTCCATGTCGTTGTGGTTTTGCAATGCAATAGAAAAGGTGTAGCATCAATATAACCCATTATTTATGCCTGTTTGATTCCAACATGCTTACACAGTTGGAATCAGGAATTTTTAAATCTGTATTTTAGAGGTTTCCCATCCGCTAGTACCACTAGTAATTAATTCAATTCAATTCAATTCAATTTTATTTGTATAGCGCTTTTTACAACAGACATTGTCTCAAAGCAGCTTTAGAATTAGAAGTGTGTATTTAATGTAATCATATATGGCATACCAGAAGTGGAGGGAAACCCATATAATGGAATTTGCTCGAATCCTCCCAACTATGCCAATTTTACCCTGGGGAAATACCCCACTATAATAAACTTGGATATAATAATAAATTTGGACAATGCACTTGGTCTATCACTGCTGGCTTGTCCACCAACAAAAAAAAAACAAGAAACAATGACAACATAGAGCTGCAGCTTACCAGAAGTCAGGAAGGCTAGCTCACAACATAATGGGTCTCTGAACACCACTCCACTCTACTCCACACACACACACACACACACACACACACACACGCACTGTGAGAGAGTTGAAGCAACAGCAAGGACACAACACTCAGTGAGGAAACTCCCACCACCAAACAATGGGGACCAACACATTAATCACAGTCAATAAACAACACATTACCTCAAGCACAAAATAAAAAAAGAAACTTGCCAATGTCAATAACTTATGCCTGCAAAACAAACAAATCAAGTAAGGGGAATGAAAGCAGGGCCCGCCATGATGCGTCACCAGGTGACCAAACAAAGGGTCTTTAAATAGCGATTTAACGATAATTGGCCTTCTAAGTGATGTCACCCCGATACTAGCCCGGGAAATTCTCATCCTGCTACACATAGTTGAGTTTCTTAGTTTTAATATGAAATTTCTCTAACTTGGACCTTAACCACAAAAGAATGGCCTTTATGAAACCCATTATTAAGCTTGGACTATATGACTAATGCATTATTACATTTAGTTTCTGAAGGTGGTGTTATCACTTATTAAACTTTTGTTCTGGTACACATTTGTAAATGTCAGGGAGAGAGAGAGAGAAATGGGAGTGCAGCAGGTATGACTCAGTCAACTGTGGGTCTGGCAGAGGAGTATGTATTATAGGAGCATTACAGAGAGAGAAGCTTCCACGCTCTTATTTCAGTCCTTAAACATTCTGCAATCTGCATCACCATCACTAATCAGCTGTAGATTAGGACCACATACATATGCTTAGAACACTCACTGACAGAAACGCATTGCATGCATAGTTTTGGACTCTATAAACCCAATGACCTTTATGATTAATAAGGGCATTTGATGGATCAAATATATATAGTGAATCTTTAAACTACTTCTCTGCATTTATATTAACAATCTGGTCATCACTTGCTTTCATTTTCCTTTAACACTCCTACCAATTTAAAGTCTTGGTTTGTTTAATTGTTTCCCTGGCATCTTTATTTTTCAGCTAGGTCCTAACGTTAAGGAGCTCTTTCGTCTGGTGGAAGAGTTTATTGACGTCATAAGCCTCAGAATGAAGGACTTTCAAGATAACTATGAGGTCACAGACAACCTTGGTTAGTCATATTATCATCTCTGCTGTTTCTAAAATATGTGGCATCACTGTGGCATTTAAAAACTAATATCCATTTACAGATAATTCATTTAAATATCTTCCTGTACTGCTATTGATATTTTTGGCACATTATTTTCTGGAGTTGGAAATGTCACTGGTTCATAAAATCCTCAATGTGAAGGAAACATTCCCCTGAGATATTTATGATTCTTCTGGGAAAAACAGGTGTATGTACATTTACCCAGATCCTGTAGCTCTGGGCATTCGCAGGGCATTCATATCCCGCTGTGATCCACCCACAATTGCACAGCTCAGGGCCCACATGGGAGATGTGCTTTACTCACACAGAGAAACTGGCAGAGACAGGCAGGAGATGAGCTGTTTCTCACTAGGACACTCAGGGGGACCAAGAATGCCAGATTGGAGAGAAGCAGGTGGGGGTGTGTGGGCTGAGAGCAGTTCCTTAACATCACCTGTCAGAAATGCATGTCCAGCTATGGAACTGTCATCTGTCCCTGAGCAAATAGTTTCTTACTCCCATGCCTAAACACATGCACGCAAACAGACAGTAAATAAACATTTTAAGTGTATTCTGTCAAGCTAATAAACCTCTATGGATTGCACAAGGAGAGGGTTGCTGAAACACTGTGCGTATTTTAGTTCTAATGGCTGTCTGTGTGTCTTTCCACAGTGTTGAGCCTTCACAAGCGACCTGTTGCAGGCAACGCTGATATCAGCTTTCCAAAAAAGGGCTGGATGGGCATGGAGGACTGGGCTCGCAACTCTGAGGACAAGGTCATCATCTCAAAGAGCATTGTCTCCTCTGGTAACCCAGGTGAATAGCTTATACATCACACACAAGACATGTGTGACAAGACATTCTTCATGGTTAGCACATTTGCCTCACACCCATGGGGGTTGGGGGTTTGAATCTGCTCTGTGTGTGTGGAGTTTGCACATTCTCCCCATGGTTCGGGGATTTCCTACGAGTGCTCCGGTTTTCTCCCCCAGTTCAAAGACATGCATTGTAGACTGTTTGGTATATCCAAACTGCCCAGCAAAGAGTTGGCACCCATCACACCCTGGTTGTGCCCAGAGCTCCATGGGATAGTCTTCATGCTCCCCATGACCCTGTGTATGATACAGTAAGTGGTATGGAAAATCAATGGATGGATGGACACACAAGACACATTTATGTTTAGAGGGCTACTACTTTGGAATGTTTTGCTTTAAGGGTGTTTTTGCACTTGGCCTATACCAGCACCCAGGAACAATTCTGGGCTTATTTTGGGGAAGGGGCTCAAAATCACAGGTTTGTTTACACCTTAATGAATTCCTTTAACTGTGGATTGATTGTACAACTCCACACCTTACTTTTAAGTGTGCAGGTTTGCACACTGGGAGACACTAGGTTAATCCATTTACTGTTTTGCTTTGGTGATTATTTTCCTTTGGTGCAAATACTCAAGCAGAAAAGAACAGCACTTTTCTTGGATGCAATGAATATCATGGTGCAAGAATGCTTGCAGATGAGGAGCCTTTCTTGTATGAAAAGTTTTTTAGCCATGCTTTTGTTCGCACCACAAAGGTAAACTAATTACAGTGCTCCATTCCTATCAGTGTTCCATTTTATATATCAATAATAATCCTTTCCCTATCACAAAACTTGTAACAGGAAGTAACCCAATCACATTGCTCAGCATGCAACATAGGGATATAGATAGAAATAGCTTCCACACCTGATGTGTACTAGGCCTTTTTATAGTAATAAAAAGGATTTAGTTCAGTTAGAGAACGGATGCTACAATTAAAAACTGAACGTGTCTGCTCAATTCAGAATGAGTCAGAGTCACAGCACAGATTAGCAGGAGTCAGATTTCATTTAGCATTTTAGAGTGAGAGTGAGGCGAGCTGACTGACAACACAATGCCAGAAGATTTGGTTTCAAAGGTTCTATGTTTAATATAAGTGAGTTTGTCATTGTACTGTTTTGAAGTAGTTGTGTTTTTCATTAAGAATAATAATGAACCCACCATTCAAGCAATTGCCTGCTACTTTGAAAGTGAAAGTGAAATGTGCATGGCTGCATGGGCATTCATAAGCAAGGGGGAACCTAGGTGTCCACAGGTAGTATCCATAGTCTTATACAGAGAGAGGTCTATTGAAAAGAAAAACTTTGTTTTATTTTTGTTTAGGAAGAGCAGTGGGCTGAGATTTGTTTGTCCAAACATATGCATCATTGGAGAAGTTTCCTCCCCTGTGACTATGCTAATAGGGCAGTTGCTGCTTAATCAGGAGTCAACAGGAGCCAATCAAGAGCAATTACGCCTAATTTCCACTCCCATTGGGGGCTCAGTTTCCATGACACTCGGTGCAGATTGATAACGAGTCAAGTTTGGGGCATGCTGAGCATGGTGCTTATATGAAATAAACTTTAAAAGCACAGAGAAAAACTCCAGAGGGTATTTTCTCCATTTTGTTCCCATAGCAGCTGTAGCTGTTTTGTTCTGACAGATAGAGTGAGTGGAGGCAGATAGGAATAAAATTGTCCCTAGGGATCACAGGAAAGTAGCCCAGACTCTTTCGGCTCTCCGCCCCTCCATACCCATGCAGGCTCAGCTGCAGCCCCAGAGGTGTAGTCTGTACACACACTGCTTGGCTGCCAGTCTTTCTCTCCCTCTCTCCTAACTTACTCACTCTCACTGTGTGTACCAGCCACACACTGTGTGTGTTTGTGTTTGCATGTATTCAAGCTCTGGGCGCTGTCCAGCTCCACTTCTTCTTTTCCAGCTGTGAAGCGTGTCTGCACCAAAGCACGTGTTTTCCCACGCTTCATCTGTCTGCTTTTTCATCAGAGCTTCAACATAGCTTTGACACTTCAGACCTAATAAAGTGTGCTTGTGTGAATTACAGTGGTGTGAAAAAGTGTTTGCCCCCTTCCTCATTTCCTGTTCCTTTGCATGTTTGTCACACTTAAATGTATCGGAACATCAAACCAATTTAAACAATA
>JAFFST010045118.1:58299-70003 GCA_022414735.1 Noturus placidus | reverse complement strand
GTTATTAGGTTTAGGGGGGCAATCACTTTTTCACACAGGGCCATGATGGTTTGGATTTTTTTTCACCTTTAATAATAAACACCTTCATTTACAAATTGCATTTTGTGTTTACTTGTGTTGTCCTTGACTATTGTTTAAATTGGTTTGATGTTCCGAAACACTTAAGTGTGACAAACATGCAAAGGAACAGGAAATGAGGAAGGGGGCAAACACTTTTTCACACCACTGTAGGTGTCACTGTGTATGACAAGCATATATATATGTGTGTGTGTGTGTGTGTGTGTGTGTGTGTGTGTGTGTGTGATAATTGCAGGTATATGCTGGGTGACATGAATTCTCCCTCTTACAGAAGCTACAATAAATTTGAATGGACCAATTAGATCAATATTTTCCAGTTTACTTGCTTTTATTTAATATCATGTGTTACATTCCTTCAAATTGAGTAAATGATTCATCCGAGGGTTTTTGGGACAGCATTACAGTGGTTAAGTGGTCAGAACAATTGCCTTGCACCTCCAAGGTTGGGGTATGGTTTGCGGCTCTGCAATTTGTTAGTAGAGTTTGCATGTTCTCCGGGATTTCCTTCGAGTACTCTGGTTTCCTTTTCCAGTACAAAGACATGTGTTGTAGGCTCATTGGAATTTCCAAATTTAGTGTGTGTGTGTGTGTGTGTGTGTGTGTGTGTGTGTGTGCGTGCAATTGTGCTCCGCAATGGGTTGGCACCTTGTCCAGGCAGTCCACTATGGTAGGATAAGTGGTACAGAAAATTGATGGATGGATGGATGGATGGATGGATGGACGGATGGATGGATGGATTTATTCTGGTCTGGGTCATGGTGGATTTGTAGCCCATCCCTGGAACGCTCTGCAAGTTGGGAATACACCCTGGATGGAATACCAGTCTGTCGCAGGGCACCATGCACACACTCGGTAATGGGAGACTTTAGCATAGCATGTTTTTGGGAGGTGGGAGGAAACTGTAGAACCTGGAGGAACCTCACATGGACAACATGTAAAACTCCACACAGACAGTAACCTGAGCTGAAGATCGAACCAGGGACCCTTGAGCTATGAGGTGGCAATGCTACCTCCTTGCCACCTAAGTAATTTTCCTGTACACATACTTGTGTGTGTATGTGTGTGTGTGTGTGTGTGTATGTGTGTGTGTGTGTGTGTGTTACATTGCAGATGAAGATGAGGCTTCAGCGTTTGTAACTGGCATTGTCCTCTACCGAAACCTTGGCAGTATCCTGTCTCTTCAGAGGTAAGCGGCTATGTCACTCCACCTTGTCCTCTTGATTTATGCAACTTTGCCTGGTCCTTTCATGTTTCTGCTAATCCAGGATGCAATGCAATGAGCAGGAACTGATTGCCATCTGTGGGTTATTAATTCATTCAGTATGCTTCTTAAAAGTAATACACAATTACAGGAAAAGTATTTGAAGGTTAATAGCTGGGGAAGTAGAAATAGGTCTGATGTTTTCTCATTTTGTTAATCTGCAGTAGTAATTTTCTTTTTATTAATTTATTTTTCATGCTGTCTTCTTCCTGCCCTTGAGCTTTTTTTTTTACTAGTTAACTCTTTTTTTTTTTATCATTCTGAATGTGATCATGTGGCATTCTGAGAGAGACACCAGCTGACAGAAACACTCATCTTGACTGATTATGTACTTGTACATGTGTGTGTGTGTGTGTGTGTGTGTGTGTGTGTGTGTGCAGACTTATTAATGTGTTATGGATATTATGTTTAGTTGTGTTTTTATATATGAAGTTGCAGTTTCTAATCTGATTGAAATCTGGATACTGGTGCTCAGGTTAAAGCTCAAGGTCAGCTTCTCCTTTGTCTCCTTTCCCACTTCTTTCACTTTCTCTTCTTTGTCCTCACAGAAACAGCACTGTGCTGAACTCCAAGGTGATCTCTGTGATGATCAAACCCACTCCTATTTCTCTCTCTGCTCCAGTGGAGATTGAGTTCTCACACCTTTACAATGTAAGCCACTCTGACCTCTGAACTCAATCAGATGAAATGCACACAGAATAAAGGAAAGTGATGTTTGAACTCGTTTGACTTTTGAAACCTTTATTGGTGGTGCATCAACAACAACAACATATAATAATAATAATAATAATAATAATAATAATAATAATAATAATACTTTCATGCACAAGTACAACCTAAAGAAAGGGGCATTTTGTTGTTTGGTTTTAATAGCTTCCTTTGCCTGACTGCTTGCCAGGAGCATAAATACAAAATGTGTTAGATCATTCATTTAAGTGAAGTGTAGCTTAAAAGAACAAAGAAAAAAAAGAAGCAATATATGTTTGCTTCGAAAAGTCTGAAAAGCAAGCCTTCCTACCGTTCTTAATAATTTATCGTTCTTCATTTGAACTAATGAAAATAATATTTTTTTTATTATTGTTATATATGCATTATACTTTAACTATACTAAGTAGTAGTACACTTAACCCCTCAGACTTTTGCTTCTTACCTATTTTCAATGATAAACTGTGTTCCTGAGTCAAAGTTCCACTTCATTTTGTCGAATATCATAATTATACTGATTTATACAATTAGTTCTGGTCTGTTAAATTGATTGGCGTTCCAAGAATACCTATATCAGTCCCTCCAGGATTTTGCGGTCGCAGAAATGAACGCAAAGCCAAGCAAACTCTGCAATATTCGGAAGAGCTTGCAATTTTTCAAAATAACCACAGATTTGGGCCAAGATGCATCATGTGACATCATCACAACGTGTATTTAGGCAAAGCCATGCTCGATTCAAGTGTGTCGAACAAGGGTACAGTTAAAAGATCTCCCTTGATGTTTCAACAAACATCACTGCAAAATACCATGCAAAACAATTTTGCCAATTCAAGTAGTTTTCTGTAAACGAGCACAAAATACTTACAAATTACATCACAAAATTTGGACAAAAAGCTGCAGCAAAATCAAACATTTTTGGCCTCAACAATCACAAAAAATATCCTGTATAGACTACTATATTTCCTATTGTATAAGCGCACTGGGAATTTCCACTGTTTTTTTTTCACTCCACTTGTCTGTGTTCGCTGAACAAACTTCCATTTCCTATTTTGAAACCGTTACTACACAAGTGTTAGCAACATCATCAGTGCACATGGAAAACAATACTTTTTTAAGGGACAGAACATTTAGCTTAAAATATGAAAGCTAATGAGTTGAAGATTAAAAGGAAGAAAGGGCGTTGATTTAAAGGGAAGCACCATTAAAGGGAATGTACAAATCAGTGTGATCTAGATAGCCCGCTAGCAGATGTGCTATACAGTGAGTATGCCTTATTGACTACGTTTACATGGACAGCAGTAATCTAATTATTGACCTTACTCTGATTAAGATAATAATGTGATTAAGGTGTTTACATGAGTCACTTTTAGAATACTCCTGTCATGTTCCCCTTTAACATTTTATAGATCATAATTAGATTAAAGGAACCGCGTCATTACGTCACTGCGCCACGCTGTCCGACATCGCTCCAGAATTTCACGTATCACCATACAGTTCGTCTTCGTTATGGTTACCGTACACAGTTTTGGTTGTATTCATTTAACGCTTTAAGTGCAGTTAATTATTTGTCATGCTATACGTGCTAATAATCAACTGCTTGAAGCCGTGGGCTGCGTCCCGAACCATGTACTTACCGCTATATAGTAGCCGAGATACATGTATTTTTCCCCACTACAGGCCTATAGTAGGAAAGTATGCGGTTTGGGACGCAGCCGAACTCTTTTGTTCACCGTAAATGTTGAGAACTGCCGTGTGTGATCGTGTCCTGTCGCACAATGCGGTGAAAACTCTCACACGGCGTTCATAATGTGATTAAGGTTTTTACATGTCTGTAATACACGTCCATAATGTGATTAAATCAGGAATTACTCCACCTGTCTTAATTCGATTAGGGCTTAATTAGAGTATGACCTTAATTAGATTAAAGTAAGTAAAAATTGCTGTTTACATGGTAGTTTCTTAATCACAGTATGGTCTTAATCGGGTTAAGAGGGGAATATTGCTGTCCATGTAAACGCAGCTATTGTTTCTGATGAGTGTGGTTTATTGTGTCTGAAATGTCGCTTCATGTTAATTTATTGTTTATAGAACAGTTGTATAAAAGTGAGAGAGATCTCACTCTGAGAGAGATCTCTCACTTTGCAGGCTCATGCCTTGTGCTGATCTTGCTTAAATACACCACCCACTACCATTGCATTGACAGCTTACCTGAAACAGGTTTATAGTCTGCACCTAATATTTATGATTTGGTGTCATGAGTAAGTTAGTTGATTTCTTGTTCACTGATATTACACAAGAATAAGAGGCATAGAGAACTAAAAATAAGACTCAAGCTTCTTTGTGTGGTTCAGTGACACAAGGTAATAACTGTCTCTATCTTTTGTTCACACAGGGCACAACCAACCAAACATGCATTTCCTGGGATGAGAGTGACAGGTAAGAGGCTTGCTCTCATTGATCCGATCGCACAAACCCTTATTTTCTCTCTTTGCCCTGTCTGTTATGAGAGACTAGCTCTCAAATGGGAGACAAGGGCGAGTGATTTTAAGAGGCTTGTCTCAGAGGACACTGAAGTGTCATAGTGGAAAAGTTCACTCAGCATTGCCTCTGTACTGCTAGTGATCAGACAGAGAGAACACAATCTATTACACTCACTGTCATCCTTCTGCAACACTCACACAACCAATTGGAATTAGGAGAGCATGTCTATCACATGCAGAAAAAACGAGTTGGACAAAATAAAAAGGAAAAAAAAAACAGAGAAAGTAACAGCGCGAGAGTGAGTGAGAAGGACAACAGAAATCAAGCTGTGAAATGGTAGTATCATTTGGAGCAATTATGTGGCCTGTGTAGCCCTGTCTCAGTCCTGTTTTCACTTCATGCCCTACACTTTCATCCCTGTGCTTCCTTTTTTATCTTTTGATTGAAACAGAAAGAGTGCATATATTGCATTGGCTGGAACATTTGCATTTAAATGGATAAAGTGCACAAAAACTTCAAGTAAAATGCTTTCTGCATTGTTCCTAAATGAGTGGAGTGAGACTGTGCAGGGTGACAAGACAGACAAGGATGAGAGAAAGAGTGAGGGGGCACTAGGAAAGTCACAGTGTGATGAAAATACTAAAATGCAATCAAGGTATATATTGAAGAGAAGGGCAGTAGGATAGGGAGTGGGTTTGGTGCAAAATTAAAATCTATCTTGGACAGCTGCTGTGATTAATGAGTTAATATTTGGGAAAGAAATTGGAATGTGAAGTGGCGCCCTTGTCACTGCATGTTTTCTTGATAACAGCTTGAAGGCATGTGGTCCATGTGGTGCTTCACACTCTTCAATCTGCACAATCAATATGACTGACAGCTACAAAGACATCCACGGACACAACATGCATTTATACATGTTAAATGTTGAGCTTATTTCTCTCTCTATGTCTCTCTTACCCTTTATTCACACTATCAAGTAGCTTGTGTCACTTATAGTTTTTGTCTTATAGGTGTGAAGTGACCACTACTGCTCTTGTTTCTGGACATGCACTGTTTAGCTATAGAGTATATATACACAGTGCATCCGGAAATTATTCACAGCGCTTCAGTTTTCCCACATTTTGTTATGTTACAGCCTTATTCCAGTATGTATTAAATTCATTATTTTCCTCAAAATTGTACAAACAATACCCCATAATGACAACATGAAAGAAATTTGTTTGAAATCTTTGCAAATGTATTAAAAATAAAAAACAAAAAAGATCATGTGTATACTGTAAGTATTCACAGCCTTTGCCATGACACTCAAAATTGAGCTCAGGTGCATTCTGTTTCCACTGATCATCCTTGAGATGCTTCTACAACTTGATTGGAGTCCACCTGTGGTAAATTCAGTTGATTGGCCATTATTTGGAAAGGCACACACTTGTCTATATAAAGGTCTCACAGTTAACAATGCATGTCAGAACACAAACAGAGCCATGAAGTCCAAGGAATTGTCTGTAGACCTCCGAGACAGGATTGTATCGGGGCACAGATCTGGGGAAGGGTACAGAAACATTTCTTCAGCATTGAAGGTGCTGTTTGGAACTACTAGGACTCTTCCTAAAGCTGGCCGCCCGACCAAACTGGGGAGAAGGGCCTTAGCCGGGGAGGTGACCAAAAACCTGATGGTCACTCTGACAGAGCTCCAGTGTGGTTCTGTGGAGAGAGGAGAAAATTCCAGAAGAACAACCATCTCTGCAGAACTCCACCAATCAGGCCTGTATGGTAGAGTGGCCAGACGGAAGCCACTCCTCAGTAAAAGGCACATGACAGCCTGCCTGAAGTTTTCCAAAAAGCACCTGAAGGACTCTCAGACCATGATGACACAAAGATAGAAATCTTTGGCCTGAATGACAAGTGCCATGTCTGGAGGAAACCAGGCACCACTCATCACCTGGCCAATACCATCCCTACAGTGAAGCATGGTGGTGGAAGCATCATGCTGTGGGGATGTTTTTCAGTGGCAGGAACTGGGAGACTAGTCAGGATCGAGGGAAAGATAAATGCAGCAATGTACAGAGACATCCTTGATGAAAACCTGCTCCAGAGCACTCTGGACCTCAGACTGGGGTGAAGGTTCATCTTCCAACAGGACAAAAACCATAAGCACACAGCCAGGATAACAAAGGAGTGGCTACAGGACAACTCTGTGAATGTCCTTGAGTGGCCCAGCCAGAGCCCAGATTTGAACCCGACTGATCATCTCTGGAGAGATCTCAAAATGGCTGTGTGCCGACGCTCCCCATTCAACCTGATGGAGCTTGAGAGATCCTGCAAAGAAGAATGGGAGAAACTGCCCAAAAATAGGAGTGCTAAGCTTGTAGCATCAGTCTCAAAAAGACTCGAGGCTGTAATTGGTGCCAAAGGTGCTTCAACAAAGTATTGAGCAAAGTCTGTGAATACTTATGTACTTGTGCTTTTTTGGTTTTTTATTTTTAATAAATTTGCAAAGATTTCAAACAAACTTCTTTCACATTGTCATTATGGGTTTTTATTTGTAGAATTTTGAGGGAAAACAATGAATTTAATACATTTTTGAATAACGCTGTACTGTAACATAACAAAATGTGGAAAAAGGGAAGCGCTCTGAATTCACTGTAGCTCCAAAAAAATAACAAGTTAAACACAAAGTCAGTCTTTATAATAGCCTTATTGGCACATTAGCAAAGCAAGCTCGTATTAGGTGCATACAGTCACCAGAGGTGCCATTGAAATTTCCTACTTTCTTGTATCTTTATTTTTCTTCGTAATGTCTCTATATACATTTAAATAGAGCTCATACTGTGGTGCTTGAAAGTTTGTGAAGCCTTTAGAATTTTCTTTACATTTCTGCATAAATATGATCTAAAACATCATCAGATTTTAACACATCCTAAAAGTAGATAAAGAGAAACAAATTAAACAAAAGAGAAAAATAGTATACTTGGTCATTTATTTTTTGAGGAAAATGATTCAATATTACATATTCATGAGTGGAAAAATTATGGGAACCTTTGCTTTCAGTATCTGGTGTGACCCCCTTTTGCAGCAATAACTGCAACTAATTATTTTCAGTAACTGTTAATCGGTCCTGCGCATTGGCTTGGAAGAATATTAGCACATTCCTCCATGCAGAACAGCTTCAACTCTGGGATGTTGATGGGTTTCCTCACATGAACTGCTTGCTTCAGGTCCTTCCATAGCAGTTCTGTTGGATAAAGGTCGGGACTTTGACTTGGCCATTCCAAAACATTAACATGAACTATTCTTTTGTATAACGATTTGTGTGCTTAGGGTCGTTGTCTTCAGTTCACAGACAGATTTCCTAACATTTAGTATTCGCTGATATAGTTCACAATTCATTGTTCCATCAATGATGGCAAGCTGTCTCAACCCAGATGCAGCAAGATAGACCCAAACCATGATACTACTACCATGTTTCACAGATGGGATAAGGTTCTTATGCTGGAATACAGTGTTTTCTTTCTCATTTAAACCAAAATTTCTATTTTGATCTCATCCATCCGGAAAAAAAAAAAAACTGCAGATGGGCAGCAAAGTTATTTTTGGAGAGCAGTTATTTTCTCCTTGCAACAATGTCATACACACCATTGTTGTTCAGTGATCTCCTGATGGTGGACTCATAAACATTAACATTAGTCAATGTGAGAGAAGCCTTTTGTTGTTTAGAAGTTACCCTGGGTTCCTCTGTGAACTCGTGGACTATTACACTTCTTGCTCTTAGAGTGATCTTTGTGGTCAACCACTCCTGGTGAGAGTAACAATGGTTGAATTTCCTCCATTTGTACACAGTGAGCATCAATAACTCTTTTTCTGGGGTCCTCAGAAATCTCCTTTGTTCATACCATGATACACTTCCACGAATGTGTTGTGAAGATCAGAGTTTGATAGATTATTTAAATTAAACTGGATGCTCACTCGTGCCTGATTGTCATCCCATTGATTGCAAACACCTGACTCTAAATTCAGCTTCAAATTGCCTGATAATCCGAGAGGTTTACATACTCACACTCACATATATGTAATATTTGATCATTTCCCTCAATAAGTAAATGACCAAGTATAATATTTTGTCTAATTTGTTTAACTGGGATGTCTTTAAAACCTCGAAACATAATAGAGAAAATCTTAGTTCAGATGCCATGCTTGTTGTACTGTCACTTTGAAGCTTGCGACTGTCAGGGAAATCATGGCTCAGTATCGTGCACATACATAGAAAAAGAATGGTCGCTTGCCACTTTGTTGCTTGCTAGTGTAAACGTACACACAGATCCACACACACACACACACACACACATTTATACGTTATACACACAACAGCACTGTCAGCCCAGTGATCCAAAAATCCAGTGGTGCAATGCTGAGTGTAAATGTCTGTGTGGTTGACAGAGATAATCGCATCCCCCACCCAGACTCTGCTGGGGGTAATAATATATTGAATTTCAGAGAAAATGTTTTTAACATTGAGCCGTCCCTGGAGCTACAGGCATGACCCTTATTGCCATTCCATTTGCCCCAGGCTGTTCTCTAAGCCTCACTGCACCATGGGTAATGTGGGCTCGGGTTATTTTACAGTTACTATATGTAACCCTGTTTGGAGCTGTGTGGTATCCCACGGCCTCAGCTGCCCATTCACAATGTTGGATTTATATTATTTATAGTTGTTACACTATGTTGTAAAATGTATGCTTACCTCTTATGTTTTCGTGACTCAATATTCTCCGATTTTTTTAAATTTTTTTTTTATGAAAGCCAATTCCCATCTGCTAGATATGTTTTCTGTGCTGTACATCTACTACCAACCTGAGAGGATAAGAGGTAAAATTTGCTTTGTTGTAGGCAGGTGATCAAGCCAGTGAATCTTTTCAACATGAACAAGCTGAACGTACTGGAGAAAATCCCGAACTGAACTGTTTTTGTGTGTATCTTCAATTGGCTAGTGTGGCTCTGATCAACATGTCCCCCACCCTGAGAAGGCAGAAGCAATAATTCACAAGGTGCATGCAAAAAAATAATAAACAACCAAAAATGATTGTGTTTCCTTATTTGTAAGTCGCTTTGGATAAAGGCTTCTGCTAAATTTACATTTACATTTATTCACTTAGCAGACGCTTTTATCCAAAGCGACTTACAAATGAGAGATACAAGCAAAGTGATATCAAGCAGAGAACAATACAAGTAATACCACTATACAAGATCTATTAATTGAGTACTAGAAGAAACAAAGTGCGCAGAGTAGAAGTGTAAGTGCCTTTTTTTTTTTTTTGAGTTGGTTAGGTGTTGACGGAAGAGGAAAAAATGTAAATGTAAATAAAGAAATAAATAAATAATCAGGTTTTTATAATAAGGATCTTAATTCAGCTTCTTACCAAGATGATCACGTTCAAGAGTAAGCAAAAAGTAATTGATGTGTTAATGAATTTAGGTCTGAACTAAGTGGACGTGAATCCACCGCCATAAGAGACATTACACTAGATTATCAGAAAATAATGTGAAAATGTTACTTTCAATCTGTCACAAATGTCTAAGGCCAGATGATGGAACCTGTCAGACTAAGTTGGGGCTAATTTTGCTTGCCAAAAACACTAACCAACCCAAGCATACTAAAATGAGCCAAGAGTATTAGTTCTTATCCTAATCATCATCTAGACGGACAAGCCCCCGGAACCCTCAGAAGTCAGACACAAAAAATAATTGCAACAGCACTACTAATGAATATAAAGCCATCCAAAGAAGACCTTAACAGGAAGTGTGGCACACACGTTGAAATAAATCAACTCCCATCCCAACTCGGACCTCAAATCACATCTCTATGTAAATACTCCTGCTTAATTCATGAGGATGTAATAAAGTGTATGTAGATCAAATTGATTTGGATCATCAGTGTAGATATTTTCAATGCAGAAGTACAGAACAACTTGTATGTGCAAATATCACTTTATATAATAACTGTATAACCTACACGATATAATTAGACACTCCATGTATAAGAAAAACAAACAAAAAAAAACAAACAAACAAAAAAAAAAACTTGGACATGCCACTAAGGTGTATAGTTCTAATATTGTTTTAAGCACTAATGTACATTTGCAGATCATGCATTGGTGTATTGTTGGTGCAGAGGTCAAATTAGTTATATCCATAGCTTCAGCAGATGTATTTCCCTCATGTGCATCATTCCCATAGCTAACCTGAGCATGCAGAAGTACAGAAGAGCATCACAACGCTCTCTCTCTCTCTCTCTCTCTCTCTCTCTCTCTCTCTCTCTCTCTCTGTGTGTGTGTTTTTTTCTTCTCTCTTTTGTTCTCCGGCTCGGCAGCGTTGAAGAACGCGGATAAAATTGGAGCAGCTGATGGTTTTGGATTATGTACTGATTCTCTCTCTCTCTCTCTCTCTCTCTCTCCCTCTCTCTCTCTCACACTCTCTCAGCTCGTCGCCGCTGGGCTCGTGGTCGGCGCGCGCTTGCAGAGCCGTGCCCGTGCACGCCTTCAGGACCAAGTGCGTGTGCGAGCGCCTCTCCGCCTTCGCCATTTTGGCCCGCCTGAGTCCCGACGCGGTAAGTGCATCTCCTCTTCTTGTCTCTTCGACGCCGCAGGACGCGTTTGTGTGAATGTGTCGGTTGGTCTTTTGGTTGTTTTACTCGTTACGTATCCACACATTCCTGTGACAGTTCTCCCAGCTCCCCACCCCTCCTCCTCCTCCTCCTCCTCCTCTCCATCAAGCGCGCGCTCCAGCGTGGTTCTCTAACCATTCTGTAGCGTGTTCCGCATAACCAGAACAGCATAGCAAATATTATGGCAGAATATATATATATATATATATATATATATATATATAAAAGCAAACTATTTAGTGAGATAAAATGCAGATTTGAACGTAGCCTTTGTGTATTACAGGAAATGAGCTTACACCATTGAGTAGTTTCAGGGTATGAAGAGGACATTGTTCCAGGCTTGATGGACATATATTAGGTGCTGGATGGTACATTCTAGAAAATGTAGATGTGTTATTGTGATTGAAGTATACATTAAATATAGCTTTTACAGTAGGATGCTACAACATTCTACCTGCATTATGTAGCCTGGTGTGAAAATACTCACAGCTGGACTCTTGACTATAAGGCTATAGAACCCC
>JAFFST010045118.1:38550-55140 GCA_022414735.1 Noturus placidus | reverse complement strand
GTGACAAACATGCAAAGGAACAGGAAATGAGGAAGGGGGCAAACACTTTTTCACACCACTGTAGTTCAAGCGTTTGTACTGCTGCTTCAATTTACTGGTTCAAAGCATTTGCCATTGCGTTGCAAAAAATCATTGATTCCTAAGAAGGTCTGAGTCATCAAATATTCTTGGCCATATTATTACAAGTGTTGTAGTAATTCATTAACTGAGAGTTTATGATTTCTTCCAGTTCGACCGTATTGATCCTCTAAAATGCTACAGCTGTATTGAGTTGCCCTGAAGAAAATGTAATTTGCATCTCTGTACTTATCTGGCCAGGATGTTTTTTGACCTCCACAAATACTATATTTTAATGTGAAAAATATGTTGCATCACACGGTGCTGTGAGTCAGAAGATCGTCTTTGATATGCTTAAATGTGAAATTCACTGATTTTTTTTATTTTAGTTTTACTCTTCCTATTTACATACAGGAAACTAATGTGTATGTACAGTGGCGTTTATGAATAATGGATGGTTGAAATAGATGAAGATGTAGCTTAAGCTTGCATTCCACACTCTTATACACACTTGTATACACATCATGCAGATGAAGGTCAAGAGCTTCAGTTAACGTTGACATCAAACATGAGAATGGGGGCAAGTGTGATCTTAGTGACTTTGACCGTAGCATGTTTGTTGGTGCAAGACAGGCTGCTTTGTGTATTTCAGAACCTGCTGATCTCATGGCATTTTCACTCGCAGTTTCTAGACAGTCCATACAGGAGTTTTTATTACAGAAATGCTTGATTTTGCTGCAGCTTTTTTTTTTTCCCTTCAAAAAGTTTTTGTGGAGTGTTTTTTTTTTTTTTTGTGGAAATTACTTGAATAGGCGAAATTGCAATCGCACAAAATTGTTTTACACGGTCTTTCGCAGTGATGTTGGATGGTAAATGAGACATTTTAGCTGTACTCATGTTTGACGCACGTGAATTGAAGAGGGCTTTGGTTGAATGTGCGTCTTAGCCCAAACCTACGGAAAATCTGTGTTCATTTTGAAAAAATTGCAGGCTCCTGTGAGTATGAGTTTTTTTGATTTTGCATTAATTTCTGAAATTGCAAAATCCTGGAGGGACTATCTAAACTTTACTGTCTAAAACATCCAGTGAGCGGCAGTTCTGTGTCTGGAAACAGCTTGTTGTTGTGAGAAGTCAGGAGAATGGCCAGATTGGTTTGACTACAGTAAGTCAAGTAATCACTTATTATAACCATGGTGAGCAGAAACACAGCACAGAACATAAAATGCTCCTGACTTTGTGCAGATGGGCTAGAACAAAGACCACACTGGGTTCCACTCCTGGAAGACAAGCACAGATAATTGAGGCTACAGTGGGCACAGCCTCTTTTTTACTCTCTCTTTAAAGCTAATAAGATGAAAAAGTAGCGGTCATGTTAGCGAGAAACCACAACGAACTCTGTCCTAAAAATTCCTGTGTCAGAAAAACCTAAAGTTATAGCTAAACCTCTGACTGGTACAGCGCTGGCACTGGAAATGCAAACGTAAAAGTATCCAAACAGAAAACCTGACCGTCAATCAATGACACGTTTTAAAGCCATTTGTGGAGCATTGGCGTGTCCAAAGTGTCCGTAGTGTATAAATTGGTGTGAGTGTGTATGTGATTGTGCCCTGCGATGGACTGGCACCCTGTCCAGACTGTACCCTGCCTTGTACCCGATGCCTCCTGGGATAGGATCCAGGTTCCCCGTGACCCTAATAAAGGAGTAAGCGGTAGAGGATGGATGGATGGATGGATGGATGGATGGATGGATGGATGGATATTAATATACACTAAACCTTGCAGCCAAACTAATGTCAGCTGCAGTTATAAAAAATTAATCAACACATTCTGACCAATTAGAATTCAACAGTGCTGTGCTTTAACTCACAATAGCAATTTTCAAAAAACATAACACTTCTCCAGACTTTAGGATAGTTCTAATGAACTATTCATGCAAAATACATTTTGTGTTGTTTTGTTTGTTATGAAGCAATTTGTTTCCCCATTCTCAGCGTCTGTATTGCATAGTGACTACGTTTACATGGACAGCAGTTATTATTGACCTTACTCTGATTAAGATGATAATGTGATTAAGGTGTTTACATGAGTCACTTTTAGAATATTCCTGTCATGTACCCGTTTTTACATGTCATAGAACATAATTAGATTAACAGCACACGTCATTACATCACCGCGCCACGACGTCCCTCCAGAATTTCACATATCAACATATAGTTCGTCTTCGTTATGGTACCGTATACAGTTTTGGGTGTTTTTATTTATTTTTTTTTTAAACGAACGCTTTAAGTGCAGTTAATTATTTGGCATGCTATACATGCTAATAGAGAACTGCTTGAAGCTGTGGGCTGCATCTCAAACCGCATACTTACGTTTATATAGTAGCCAGGATACATGTATTTTTGCTCACTACAGGCCTATAGTAGGAAAGTATGCGGTTTGGGACACAGCCGAACTCTCTTGTTCGCCGTAAAAAGCACTGCCGTGTGTGATCGTGTCCTGTCGCAAAATGCGGTGAAAACTCACACGACGTTCATAATGTGATTAAGGTGTTTACATGTCTGTAATACACATCGATAATACGACTAAAACAGGAGTACTCCACCTGTCTTAATTCGATTATTGCTTACTTCAAGTATGACATTAATTAGATTAAGGTAAGTAAAATTTCTGTTTACATGGTAGTTACAGGTTAAGCGTGGATAATTGTTGTCCATGTAAACACAGCTATTGAGAGGTCTCCAGTGCATCACACTGTTTTTCCGTATAGTCTTAATTCCCAAACACAAATATCATCTGGACCTGCAAAGCTACAGTAAAGGAAACAGCTCTCCCATTTAGAGAAGAGGAACATGTTCTAGGTACAAGCCATTTATTTTGATCTAGTGAAGCGTGTAATTAGAGATGTGCTGAGGTGGGATTTGCTGTCTTTTTCATTTGGGCATGGCACAGAATGATTCTTGTCTATTACAGACATTGTGTTGATTCCACACTGTGTCACTGTGGATTTTGTAATGTTCAGGATTGTTTGAGACAATCTATCATTCATATAGTGATGCCTCAGATGCATTAGGGTGCATACACACAAGTAGAATTACAGTGCTTGGGTGTTTATGTTGAGTTGCATCGAAACTGGCCAAGAATTATACTTTAGGTACTCATGTTAAAATACTTGTATGTATACATGACTAATAATAAGAATATTAGAGAGGAATTATGAAATCCCTTTTCACCACTGAGAAGTAACTGAGCCATGAAGTGTTATGGACTCTGAAATTTTCTGTAGTTTAGCAGCCTTCTATGATAGATATGTAGATAATCATGACTCAAATCATACAGATTGTCTTATAGACATCAACATTCTCACAAGCCAATTTTTAGACAATTCAATATGTATTATATTTCTGTATAATATGTGCAAATGTATTTTTCAGCATAAAGAGAAGAACTCACTGCGGTGTTGATTAATTTGAAGGATTTAATTAATTTCGTTCTGCTTGGCCATCAGACCTGGAGATGAGACAGGCTATAGTTATTTGTGTGCATGCGTGCATATGTGTGTGTATATATGTGTGTGTGTGTGTGTGTGTGTGTGTGTGTGAAGGTGATTTGCAGAGCCTTGAAGTGTCATGTCCTTCATGCAGCATGTCTGAGTGCACACAGCATGGCCATGTACCACAATCCTCCTTGAAAGCACATGTAGGACACAGAGTAGCAGCTTTTCCTAATGTCCACATCCTTAGGACATCTGCCATGACTTCATCTGTTGAGATTCTGTCAACATCTGTTCAATTTTAAGACATCTGTTAATTTTTGTTATACCTTTAGGCCCAGTATTTTTTCCAAATGTTTCACATATTAGCAAATTATTTGATTTTGTCTGTATTACAGTAGTATTACAGTACTTCTTTAAGCCACTTTTCTCCCAATTTGGTAATTTGTCAATTCCCAACCACTAGCTAGCTCTCCCGTATGATGTGCCATGTATTTCCATACTTCTAAGTATTTCAATTAAATAAGTGTAATAATTTAAATCACAAGGACTGGCACCCTGTCCAGGGTGTACCCCACCTTGTGCCCGATGCTTCCTGGGATAGGCTCCAGGTTCCCCGTCACCCCGAAAAAGGAGTAAGCAGTAGAGGATGGCTGGATGGATGGAATTTAAATCACAATAATGTGATCCATCCAGTTTCATTGTATTATCTGAAGAAAAACAGATTTAAAAATCAGATCTCACATCAATTCCTCTTTGTATCATAATTTTCAACAAAAAGTAGATGCACACAGACGGGTACATATGCACACTGGCATAAACAGAAACACACAGACACTCAGCACACACTGTAGCTCATGTTGAACACACAAACAGCCACCTTTAGTCGGGTTAATGCTGCATCCACCACTGCAGTGGCCGCTGTTTCTCAACTCCATCACCATGGAAACTGGAGCATCAGCTGCACCAGCATGGAAATGGCGATATTCGTTTCACAAGGGTGACGGTGGCAGTCCGTTCGTTAAATCTTACTTGCATAGCAGTGTTATGGGCATTTGCAGCAGGATTGTATGCGAGGATTGCCGTGACGGTTTTGCATTTTGGCTCTGGTGTGTGTGGCCCTTCAGCAAGCAACTCCTTACTGAGTCACCTTGAGTTGACCTTGCTCCTCAGCCAGTGCTTTGTGGACAGCACTAATCTCACTGCAGCTGTCTGAGGAGGAGAAGAAGACAAACTCTGTGCTATTCAAGCACTCTATTAGCTCTAACACAACCATTTTTTTTTCTAACTGACAGAGCATGGATCCATCCAAGAGCCAGCTTCCGTCCGTGACGCTGATTGTGGGCTGTGGGGTCTCCTCACTCACACTCCTGCTCCTCATCATCATCTACGTCTCTGTGTGGAGGTACGTAGCAGCTTGAAAAAGGGCAGAAAGGGATTATTTAAAGCAGAATGCAAATAAGAATGAAGTATATATGTGTATATCCATAGAAGATCTGCATGCTTGTGTATATATCATGTAAGTTCCCTGGTCTCTCACAATGAAATTAAAAAAGATGGAGAAAGCAGATAGATCACACATATTCAGTATCAACGTTAAGCTTTAACTAACCTTTCCAAGCAATGGATTTTTGTCTCTTAATTGTATTTCAAATGTTTGTCGGTTTAATAGGATATACTGTATTTTGCAGGATGAAAAGTATATTATATGATGATTGTTATAGCGCTGTTCTTCAATACACTATGATATTTTCGTACGTTTTAGTAAGGGTATATTCATCAGGGAAGCTGTGGGTCAGACACGGTACAATTTGCATTTAATATAATAAGTAAGGGATAAATATTAACATAAAACAATGAACTAATGAACAACTTTTCTCCAAAATGTCCCATTTGTCTGGAAACTGTACTATGTTACACTTTTAATACATGTATAAATATAAGCAAAGTGCAATGCAATTACTGCATGCCTTGCAGTTAAATAGCCCTGAATTATTCATCAACGTCAAATAGTCTTAATTAACAGCGCCAGTCAACCAAAGAACAATCAAACAGCTCATGCAAAACATGCTGAGAGCACACAGACCAATTTCAGATTTCTGCTGAGTGTGGTTTGAGCATGCTGGTGAATCATAGGCATTCACACAGTTTGACAAATGCATGTTGTGCAGCCATATTTTTAATGAACATGTCATTAAAAAAAAAAACTCTTCACCCATATATTTGAAGCAGTATTTGTTTATCACAATATGATGTGTTGTACATGATAGATCATTTTAGGGCTTCATACCATGCATCTTAAATAATAATTTCTGAACACTTTGGGCTAAGTGAGTTTTGGGCTCATGATAATATTTATGTAATAATATTTAGGCAGGTAAAGTTGTCTGCATTCAGACTCGGCTTACACGGGGCTTAAGCAGATTTTTTGGGTGGCCCATTCAAAATATTCAAAATATGATTTTTAATAGCATCTACACCACTGCTTTTAAGGCTGAAGAAAAGAAAAAAAAAACAGGATAGAAAATGCAGACAGATGAAGAAAAATCGACTTAAGTTCAGTCTTACTGAGAAATAGTGTTACTGAGACACACCTCTTTTTTTGACAAACTTTGCATTACACACACAAAGTGTCAAGGACAGCATATGTCTGAGGATTACATCTGAGGATGCAATTTCTGTATAAACTCCTCAATGCGCAACTCTGTACATGGCTGTTTATGAATATCATCATGGTATCTGCTGCCTGGATGAGTCATTGTGTGGAGGCAGCAGATTTTTCTAAGCAGAGTTTCTCTCTTCTCCTGAAGGTACATCCGCTCCGAACGCTCAGTCATTCTCATCAACTTCTGCCTGTCCATCATCTCCTCAAATGCACTAATCCTCATTGGTCAAACACAGACACGAAATAAGGTAACTTCTATAGGAAGCAAGCACACACACAAATACACAGACAATTCACTCTACACTCCTTAAAAGCAAGTTGTCTCTTTCTGTTCCTCTCCACAACAGGTTGTTTGTACTCTTGTAGCTGCTTTTCTACACTTCTTCTTTCTCTCCTCCTTCTGTTGGGTTCTGACGGAGGCCTGGCAGTCTTATATGGCTGTGACCGGCCGTTTGAGAAACCGTATCATACGCAAACGCTTCCTCTGCTTGGGATGGGGTGAGCTCTGTCTGTCTGCTCTATATTTAGCTGTCTTTAGCCAGTGTTCACAGCTGTCTTCAATTTATTTTCTCAGACACAAACTAGGCACTCCATTCGTAGTCTGGACTGCCAAGCAGGCCAGCCTAAGAGACCTTTGTTTAAACGCACATGTACAGGAGTCACCAGAGAGATACTGGAATAGTGATCGACAGTTAAAGTGTGGACCAACAATCCAACAATAATCTTAGATATGAAGAGTAGCAAGGACTGCATTCTGCTGGGATTTTCCCCCATTTGTCTCTCACCCACCAGCCTTATCACACAACAGCAACCAACCATGCTTTTTTCCTGTAAGAAATAAGCACACACTCGGAGGAAAGCACTATCTACACTTTTCCACATACAACCCCAATTCCATAAAAAGTTGGGACAGTAGGGGAAATGCTAAAAAAAAAAAAAAAAAAAAAGAGGAGTGATGTATAAATGTACTTTGACTTGTATTTAAACAAAAATCGTATAAAGACAAGGCATTTGATGTTTTACCTAATCAACTACATAGTATTTTGCATGCAACACATTCCAGTTGAAATAGGAAGGTGATGTGAAACACGTGAGGCCTAGTTCTTCAAGAGCAAGAATGGGTCGAGGCGCAACAATCTGCCAACACATGTGTCAGTGAATTATCCAAATGAGCCCAGATTCTTCTCCATGCATTTTCCCAGCTCAGCTAGTAGCCTAAGTTTTGTTCAATGGACACTGAGGTAACTTATCTGTCAGTGTATGCCATGATCAGAAAAAGTTGGATTTATCATAATACTTGCATTGGGTGTTGTCACTGTTTATAGGACTACCAGACAGATAAAATCGAAAACTTTTCTAACTAGGCTAGTTTCGTGTTGCTAGCCAAGTGGAGCTACAACTAAGCTATGGGTTTAACTGCTACAGTGCCATGCAAAGTATTTTCCTTATGCGCTGCTCATATCATGTTCACATAAACTGGAATTCATATAGACATTTACACACCTTGTTTTCCTGCGCAGCATCAGAGGATGTTATTGTATCAGTTGAAATCCCTTTAATGGTTTTATGAAAAAAATCAGTCTATATCCATTTTTCTATACACTGACTGTGTGAGCTAGCATTTGGCAGAATTGAGACCTGTCAGCCAATAAGACGCGTGTGTCTCCACGTATTTTCCTGTAAACCTTCTCTGATTGGTCTCGTCTCTGTTCACTGAAGATATAAAATTACAATCTTCTTTTACTGGCATTCAGTTATGCAGTGACAAACCACTCCAAGTGGATAATTATTCAAGGCTAAAGAAAAAAATTTCAGGCCTACAGCCCCGAATGCCTAGACAAGGATACGCCCCTGCCGACAAGAACTTCTGAATGCACTTGATCTCTGATCCCTCAGACGTCATTCTCTTAAAAACCATCATGAGTCTGTAATAGATATCCTGACATGGGCTCCGGAATACTTTGGTAAACCTTTATCAGTCAACACCATTCTCCGCTGCATCCACAGATGCAAGTTAAGGCATTACTGTGCAAACCAGAAGCCACAAAGCCATACAGCAACACTGTCCAGAAGCGCCGCTGACTTCTCTGGGCTCAGTCTCATCTAAGATGTACAGTATCACATTGGAATTTTGCTTTGTCTGTCTATCATGGTATGGGGGGGTGTCAGTGCCCATGGCATGGGTTACTTGCACATCTGTGAGGGCACCATTTTTGCAGAAAGATATGTACACATTGTGGAGCAACATTTGCTGTCATCCATATTACAATGGTTGCGTAAGCAGAGAGTGCGGGTGTTGGCATGGCCTGCCTGCAGTCCTGGCCTGTCTCCGATTGAGAATGTGTGGTGCATTATGAAGTGTAAAATAAGGAAAAGCCTCATATAGTTGCTCAGCTGAAGAAATGCATCATGGATGAATGGGGGAAAAGTCTGCTTGCTAAACTTAACCAAATGGTGTCTGCAGCGCCCAAATGCTTAATAAGTGTTATTAAAAGAAACGGCGATGTTACACAGTGGTAAACAGTCAACTGTCCCAACTTTTTTGAGTGTGTTGCAGTCATCAGGTTTGAAATGAGTATAATGTCAAAAATAAATTCACAAAGTAAAAGATCAAATAATGTGCTAATAATGTGTTTTCAATATAGTACAGGGTGCATGTTTATTAATTTTTTTGAATTTTCCTTACTGTCTCAACTCTTTCAGAATTGGGGTTGTACATGAGGTCACAGATGTCCACAATTGGCCAATATTGATGGTACTGACAGGGGAGAGAGAGTATACCATCCCTCTCACCTAGAGAGCACGGCTAATTTTGCTTTCTTGGCTCCCAGCTGGCTGTGTGGCATTGTTGGAAATTAAACTCTCGATTACCCAAGAGTAGTGCATTTTTTTGACAAATTGCATGTTCTAATCTTTGCTAGTAGTTGTTACTTCTACACAGTGCAAATAGTATTAATAAAGAGGATAAAACAGTGAAATATTTAGGAAAAGAGATTTGTTGGAATGAGGGTGTTTTCATGTAATGTGAAAAGCAGGTAAGGTTTGGTGTAGGGCTGCAACTAAAGATTATTTTGATAATCAATTCATCTGTTGATTATTTCTTAGATTAATTGATTGGTTGGATTAAAAGCCCACATTTTATTTGCTGTATTTTTTCGAAAAACATTATTTCACATTCTGCCCAATGTTGTCCTTCAGACATTGTGCCTTTACCTTTACCTTTATCTTACCTTTATGTAAAATGGAAATACTGGTGTGAATTTCAAACATTTACAGATAAGGATATAAAGGTAAAAATGTCATTTCTGCAGTGAACAAAACATGTCAGGAGCACATTAAACAGCACACACATCTGTCACAGCATCTGACACGACAAGCCACATTAATACAGTTACGAGTTTGAAGCAATTAATATAAAACAGTCTCATGTTTTGGACAACCTGGATTGTGCACTTTTCCCGCAACAGCTCACTCTGTGACCTCCGTTTTCAGATGTGTTTAATTCAAAGAAATGCATGTGTCACCATTGTAAAGTGATGTCACTGGGGTTGGGGTTATTCAACTGGGGTTGGGGTTATTCACTGGGGTTGGGGTTATCTTGGCTGGGGTTATCCACAGTGACGTCACAGACCCAACTAATTGATAATGAAATTTGTTGTCGATTATTTTAGTTATTGATTATTACTGATTTTACCAATTAGTTTTTGCAGCCCTAGTTTGGTGTTTTGTCATTCTTGCTATGTGATTGTGAATGACTTTACTAGACATGACTGTCTTGTTAAAATTTAGGCATACGTATTATTATCCAGTAGATCTTGTCTAATCATTCTTCTCCCTTTCTTTTCTAAAGGCTTACCTGCTCTTGTTGTGGCCATCTCTGTTGGCTTTACCAAGGCTAAAGGATATGGTACTGTTAACTAGTAAGTCTACTTTTCAGATAGCCTTTGCAGTATGTTGCACCCTTTCACACTTATTCAATAATATGGAATGGATTGCTGGATTTAATGTTTCACAAACATGCAGACTTTTTCTTCTTCTGTAATGGATCATACATCCTCTGTCTTAAATGACCTTTCTCAGTCTGACCAGTTCTTCTTCCCTTACCTGTCTTCCTTTTTTCCCTTTTGTAACTCTCTCTCTCTCTCTCGCTCTCTCTCTCTCTCTCTCTCTCTCTCTCTCTCTCGCTCTCCTTGTTTCTCCCTACCCTGCTAGCTGCTGGTTGTCTCTGGAAGGTGGGCTGTTGTACGCATTTGTGGGACCAGCTGCAGCTGTAGTCTTGGTACTTTCTTGGTCCTTGATTTCCTGTTTGAGAGAGAGATTTCTTCTCAGCTCTTCATTTAGCCAGCTGCTAAAAATGTACAATTCTTTGGGGCAGGCAATGAGACTTTTGATAGATAAATGGATGGAGGGATAAATAGACAATCCTTATTTGCTTATCAATAAGTGGCCCTTAAATTAGCTAAAACACTATTCCCAGAAAGCCTGCAGCACAATATCTGGTGGAAATCATTTATGGATTTAAGTGTCTGTTTAAACAAAACAGCATAGACTAATCTCTATAATTGAATCTAGAGAGTTAATCTCTGCTTTGTGTAATCATGCTTGGTGCCAGTTATATTTTATCAGTGAGCGTGTTTTGTCTTGTGAATGTCCATTCACCTTTGTGTTCTCTCTTCTCCAGGTTAACATGGTTATCGGGATTCTGGTTTTTAACAAACTGGTGTCCAAAGACGGCATTACTGATATGAAACTGAAAGAGAGGGCAGGGTATGCCTCATATCACACATCCATCAAAGCTGCAGAGCATATAGGCTCAGCAGCCAGACTTCTGTCTCTCTTCCTGTAAAGACTGCACATAGGAAAAGTAGATTAGTCACTGATCAAGTCAAAGAGCAGACTGGGAGAGGGAGGGATGAAGAGTCAAGATGGACAGAGTGAAAGAGAGGTCAGGATTGAAACGGCATAAAAAGGTCAAGACAAAATCATGCATCATTTGTTCTTGCAAAGCAATAGGAATAATTTAATGCTCACTAATGGATGAAAGTAGACAAAAGACATCAGGAAGGAAGTGAGGGGGTAGAGACAAGGGAGAGATCAGAGAGGACTGGCTGTTGATCCTTTCAAAAGCAACATAGCATGCATAAATGGCCTTGCATTCCTTTGATTTATTGATTTATTTTTCAGCTTTGATTATCCCCAGCTTCTCTTAATTTCCAGTGGTGATATTTGCAGTAGATGGTCTAAATTTGTACATGTCCATGGCTGTTTTTTTGTTTGTTAGTTTGTTTGTTTTATGGGAATGGTTGTTTAAAGGAAAGCAGTCAAGCCCAGCAAAGGCAAACATAAAACAACAATGCACTAACATTTCATATATATAATCAATATAGTTCAGCCTGAACAGTTTTCCCATTACCTTTCATTGATTAAAATAAGTTTTAAATCATATAACTTAAAGGGGCGACTGATCATAATGTGAATTGAGAATCATTATTATAGCCTTAAATATAGTGCTGTATGGATTTGTAATATTGTCTAACCTTATGCTTGTACACTCATGACAGTTATACTGTTGTGGTTATGGATCATTAATACCATAAACAAATAATCAGATACTCCCATAGTCGTTTATGTTATAGCATTTATTATTGAAACTGGATTGCTTGTTCTGATATTACTTTCCTTTCCTGGGCACCTGCTTATGTTTGCCTGCAGGCTGCTGCGTGGCCGTCACTGCCATTGTTTCTGCATCCAGCAGCTTCATGTTTCTCCTTTTTTTTTTGTCAAAACACAAGTGTGTCAGTCTGTGCAATGATATTTATGAAAGATTTATTTGTTTATTTATTTACTTATTTATTTACTTACTTGCTTTTTGTGCCAGGGTTACCACAGCATCCCCCTTTGCTCCCACTCAGGGCTGATCTTTCTGCCCACCTGGGCACTGATTGGCACAGACAAAGGCCCCTCAGATCACATTGATACTTTGACTAATGTCAATATTACTAGATCTTGGTAGGATACTTAGATTAATTCTCAGATTTTTTTCCACAGTCCATTTGACAGATTAAGTGGCTCTCGAGGCTTTGATTTAATTATTTAAAATTTAGCAATGTCAAATTAAAAAATGCAAATTAATCCAGAAATGAGACCAGGAGCTACATTTAAATTAACCACTCTGTCTCTCTAATGTAACCTCTCTCTCTCGCTCTCTCTCTCTCTCTGTGTGTGCCGTTGAATTTCAGAAGGACATCTATTCATTTAAAGGCTCCCTCTCCCCTCTCTGTCTCTCCCTTGGCCTCATTGAGGTTCAAATCCATAGCATGCTTAATTAAAATAATGAATGTGTGCTGTGCCTAATTAAGCACAGTGCAGAACATACACATGGCTAGTGTGCTAACCTCAGAGATTTGGCAATGCAGGTTGGGATTTTTTTGTAATGAAAAGGATTACAAAAAAGAAATATAGAAAAGGCCAGCCTAATGATATGCATTCTTACCATACAGAACTTTAAAGGTGAATATTATTAGGCAGTTTCGATTGCACTACCAGCATATGGTACATAAATGATTTCTCAGAGAAACTTTGTTTTTATACACTTTTGGTGATTACTAAACCAACACAGAAGATATGTGAACATCTCACATATATTAAGCAAACTATTGATCTATTATTATAGATAAGCGTAGACTTGAGCAGCACTTGAGGTCATCAGCTGGTATTTCAGCAGACTGAACTGAGTATTTGAATAAAAAAACTAGCAAAGCTGATAAATGTGTTTGTGTAAATTATTTAGAGGCAGCTCAACAGACCAGCAACTATCTACATGGATAGAGACAATAGATAAGAAATGGGTGAGTTTTAACAAATAAAAAAAATGCTGTATCAGATTTAGTTTCAGTGAAAGGAAATTTTAACACTGCGTGTGTGCTACTGTTGACTTTGTGGCAACAGTCTGGGGAAGAACCACATATCAGTGTAATGCTCAGGTGTCCACAAACTGTTGGCCATTATACTGTATGTTTAAATATGAATGGATAGGGAAGTATGTGTTTATTCACCTCACATCAAATGGCAAATGAATATTTCTTCTTCTGTTCACAGTCTGTGGTTCTGAATCATGAAATGCCAGTGAGAATTAAACATAACCACTTCAAATTGGCTTAATTATAGCCATAAACTAGTTATAAATGTTTAAGAAGTAAAAGGTTACTGTTTTCACCAATCAGTCATGTTAGTTGATTATCTTAGACTTCATAAGCAAGTAATTTAATGTAACTGAACCTTTACCAATTTTAGTTGCGTACCCCTGGACTAGTTATATATATATATATATATATATATATATATATATATATATATATATATATATATATAGAATCTCATCAGTAGGCCTGTCCATCTGGACTGATGAAGATCCTAAGAAAGATCACAAGCCAGAAGTTTTAGTAACATGAAAATCAGGCATAAGCCTATAAGACCTGCTGGAGGCTAGAAGTAGTGATGGAAAAGCAGTTACCTCCATCCCAGACTAGCTCACATGCCCTCAGGCAGATGAAACTCCTGTTGGCTTCTTTAAAATCTAGCTTTCTGAGGTGCAGGGTGGAGGGAGGAAGCGTATGCTGTCTAACTGAAAAACATGACGACGGGAGATGAAGCCAGGAGTAGTGCTGTGTATTAGACTCGATCAGCAATATGCTCCTGCAGTAAAGCTGTGCTTCTGTGCCTCTAGCCTTCACCATAAAGACTAGTAAAATGACCTTGTAATTCACAAAAACACTGATTGCTTTTTAATATCACTGCCTGCAGCCACCTTTTATTGGTTGCATTGGCCTTTAGCATGGAATTGGATTTTTGATATTATGTGGGGTTTAATCTACATGTCTGCCAACTGCAGGATCGATTCACTGGCCATGAGGCCAGCCGTATCGTGCTGATGGCTTTAATTGCTATTTTGCAAGTGGCCATTTTGTGTCTATGGACAACAGAATCAATCAGAACTTAGAACCATTTCAGAGATAAGAGATGAGTACATAATGTTCTTTGTTTTGTTCAGTTTGTGAACGTGCCAGTTTATGGAGATGTCACAATGAGAGACCTCATTGTGTTAAATACACATGCAAACTATATTTGTGCACACCATTCTGAGAACAGCAAGGAAACTAAGTATACTTAAAAGAGGTGGTGGCTATATTAAATTAACAGACATTTTAATTACATTTATTTTTTATAAATTTGAATTGTTAATACTTTATGAATTTGATGCAGTGTGTGTGTGGGGGGGGGTAGGTTAAGGTGTAGGTATAGGTTTAATTAGCTACTAATGGAATTGGCAGGTCTTCATAAGGATAAGGCAAATGTGTTTGTGTCTGCTTGTGTGTACAATTTTTCCACCCTGGTGGAGACCAAATGTCCCCACAAAGATAGGAGTACTTGGACGTTTTGACCTTAATTGGACATGTTGCTGGTCCTAAGGAGGAAAGCTTTATGCAAAACAAACAAACCAAATAACCACTACGAGAGACATTTGGTTTCTGAGGTTAGATTTAGATGTTAGCATAACTTTTAACTAGCTGCATTAATAATGATGTAAATGGAAGGTGTGTAAAAGTATAGGAAGACAATTGTGTATTAGTGTGTTTGTGTGTGTGTGTGTGTGTGTGTGTGTGTGTGTGTGTGTGTGTGTGTGTGTGTGTGTGTGTGATTAATATGTATGATATTAGCATGGCTTGGTGTGTGTGAGATATTGTTATCAGTTTGCGAGTTCAGAGTGTGATGAAGGCAGTCTCAGTGTTGTACATGTATTACAACAACTGTAGATCATGTAGTAACAGAAACCATTTAGGCTTCACATCAAATAGTTAAAATCTAATAATATATGTAATCATAAATGATGACAGTCACACAGTTATGAACAGTTTAAGGTCTCCAGTGTAGTTCTCTATGTCTCCCATGTGCCACATCTGGAATCAGGCCAATTAATAAACATAAAAATTGAGAGTGTCATTTCCCCCATCCCTAAACACACCCCATAGCCCTGACAGAGAGCTGGAAAGGGGATTCTGTGGCCAAAGGTTCAGTGTGTATGTATGTTAGTGAATGTGTGTATTTTCAGTGTGTTGATTTGACTTTGCAGTCAGATGACAGTGCCACTGTACAATATGACGCTCAAATGTGCCAAGTGCGGAGTTATCTCATCGGCCGACCTTTCCACCACAGCTACCAGTAACGCCATGTTAGTCCTGCTAATTATTTACCAATTCTCTACTGCTCAACCTTCAGTTCTCCTTTCCTTTTCCTGCTTATTTCTTACCTCACTCTTCTTTGGTTCCGGTTTTCTCCTGATACATTCTCCACTCCCCTTTGATTGGTCTCCTTGAGGGAGCTAGTGAGAAACACCCCCATGTTTCATGTTAGGGAATACTATATAAAATATATAAAAGTATGGTATGGAACCAAAGGTTATGAAAATGTTAAGAACTTAATTCATATGTATTTGTGTGTAGTACTTTGTGTTAATATAATGGCTTAAATGTGTGAGATAAGTCATCACTTGAGTTGAGGTTACACAGAATGTATTGTCAAAATTGCAGTATATATATAGTTATTACAGATCAGGGTTTCTTGTATAAAAAATATTAGTGTTGTAATTAATGTTTAGATATTGTGTAGTAGTCTATTATTTGCAGTGTGTGTGTGTGTGTGTGTGTATGTGTGTGCATGCAGAAAGGAGGCAGATGATGAAGTGTCTACATATGTAGTTGATATGAGTTATCATACTTATTATATTCTGTGACCTAATATAAATAGCTTTATATTACTTTTATATGTACTGATATACAGGCTCACAATGAGGTCATAGAATAAATTGCAAACAAAAAATAATTTTTTGCAAGAATCTCAAAACAATAGTCAATTAAGTTTACTTATAACCCAAAAGTAAGGAAATGACTGGTTTGGGGTAATAATAATAATAATAATAAGAAGAAGAAGAAGAAGAAGAAGAAGAAGAAGAAGAATATATAATAGTGGTAGATAAAATTAATAAATCAAAGTTTAAGTCAATTTTATTATCATGCTATGGATGAGGACAGGGAGCTTTTCATGTCCATTGCTGTCTCAAATCTCATTCGTCTTATCATTTACCTTTCTTTTGGGTTCTTCATAGTCCTTTATTCAGATTTGTTACTTTTTTACCTGCTGTTCCTCCTCCCATGTTTTCATTCATGTTCAAACATACATGCATATTGTATATGTGAATTACACACATATAAGAATATAATTACAGGATGCATGTACTTGTTTGTCTTGATATTTTTTTTTTATTAATTACATGTACATATACACACACACGTATGTATGTATGTGTGTGTATGTATGTATA
>JAFFST010045118.1:27328-38530 GCA_022414735.1 Noturus placidus | reverse complement strand
TATATATATATATATATATATATATATATATATATATATATATACATACAGTATATATATATATATATATGTCTGTGTATATATATGTATATATTATATGTATATTATATATATGTATGTATATATATGTGTGTATATATATATATGTATATGTGTATATGTACATACATACACACACATAGCAGGCTCATGTTAAAATCATATTGCGTATTTCACGCTGATTTACACTGAAATACTAAATGCTCAAAAACTGAAATAGGAACATACATTATGTATTTAATCTATCGCATATTAAACAGTAAAGGCAGGAGTTCTTGCCCTTTGTAGATTTGAACTGTCTGTATTTCCCCTCCTTTCCTATAGGGCATCTTTATGGAGTTCATGTGTGGTTCTGCCACTGTTAGCACTCACCTGGATGTCTGCAGTGTTGGCCATAACTGACCGCCGCTCAGCTCTCTTCCAGATCCTCTTTGCCATCTTTGATTCCCTCGAGGGCTTTGTCATTGTTATGGTGCACTGCATCCTGCGCAGAGAGGTGTGCAATTATGGGCAAAACTGTACCTATGACTAACTGTATCTTTTGGCCAAAAGGAGACAGACAATCTTCTGAAAAATTACAATGGGTGAATTCTGTCAGGTTTTGACCTCTGTTTATATGGTACTTTAGGTTCAAGAAGCAGTGAAGTGTCGAGTTGTTGACCGCCAAGAAGATGGAAATGGCGACTCAGGAGGCTCTTTCCAGAATGGTCATGCACAGCTCATGGTAATTACATCAGCAATACTCCACAATAAGGATGTCAGTATACGCACTATATCCCTTCTGCCACTTTCCACTAAAACTTCCTTCTTGCGTTTTCCTCAGACTGACTTTGAGAAGGACGTCGACATTGCTTGCAGATCAGGTATGCATTTTTCTTGATATTTCAGTGCCTCTGAGTGAGAATTGCTTCCTTTTTCAAACTGCTTCACATCCTGAGAGCCACTGCAATTGTGTCAGCCTCTTGAGGGTGCGGCCGGTTGTTTTGACAAGAACCGCACCACATTACGTACCCATAATGCAATTTCTGCCTTGAGAGCCACAGTGTGCTTGGCGCTGAGTTGTAATGCTCAGGTAAATAGGGCTGCCTGTCCCTTGTTGCGTCTTAGATCCGCCGCTCCTAATTAAGTCCCTCCCGACGTCTCGCCATCAAACAGCACTCTCTACTCTGATATCCATCTGAGCTGTGAATCTGATTATCTCAGACGGCATATCACACCAGCATCTAGCCACATAGCAAAGCTGAGACACACAACAAGGCTGACAGTGTGTTTAAGGAGTGATTTTTCTGTGTGTGTGTGTGTGTGTGTGTGTGTGTGTGTGTGTGTGTGTGTACAATTATAAGTTGAATGGACATAGTCCATTATTTGGCCAGTTACATCAAAGATGGCTGCATCAGGAGTGTTTTTATAGTGACAGCACTAGCATCTTCTTGTACTGGCATTGTTGTCATTGACAGCATTGCTTTCACGCATGATTGTTTGCCAAAAGATATCTCTTATGATTTGCCTAAATTGAGTAGAAGCAGCAAGCTAAGTGCAGTGTGCTATATTAAATAGCAAGTTACTTTGGTTTCGAAACACAACTGGTCATAAACAGGCATTCTAGTAGATTGTTTATGTTATCCAAATAAACAAATATGAATGAAAATGTACTCATTCCAGGAGTCATGTTTGAGATTTGGAGCAGCCATAATGGAACTGTTATAGTGCAGGCAAATTGTAATGCATAAAACACAATAAATATGTTACATTAAGGATTAGGCATGTAATCTTGATTTATGGTTAGTAAATTTGAAATAGTTTTATCTTGTTAATCTATGCTAGTATTGATAATTTTGTCACAATAGATGCTTGTTGCATCCCTTGAAATATGCTACTAGATATTTTTTTATATATAAAAAATAGCATTGAAATTATAAGCATTAGCACATCTAATTTAAATGACACCATCTTATAGTATTGGAGGCACAGCAGTAGACTTGCCATCTCACAGCTCCAGAGTCTGTGTGGAGTTTCCACCTACCTCCCAAAAACATACCGGCACATACATAAATAATACTATGCTAAATTCCCCCTAGGTGTGCATGATGCTGAATGAGATTTCATTCAACATCCTACGAGAGTGTGTGTGTGTGTGTGTGTCTGTCTGTTATGCTGGCTGGCTGGCTGTGTGTGTTTGTGCATGCATGGTGCCCTGCAGTAGTTACTGATGTCTGGATCAATCATGTCTATGGAGATGAATTAAGGAATCTTGTAGTAATGCCAGATACTGATCAATCAAATAGATACCGATCTACCAAAAGCTGTGAATCAGACTTGATCCAGCCCCTCCTATTTGGGCAGAGTCAAAGCAAAAATCCAAGCATGGCAACTGTGTTTTTAGCAGAAGTGTGTTGTTAAGTGTGTTGTAGAGCTTGATCTTGATGCCCTGTCCTTTTCTCTCGCAGGTCCTGGTAAACGCTCTTCCCTGCAGGGTGAGGAGAAGTTGGCCCCTCAGCCACACACAGTGCAGAAAGGCTCCAACTTCAATACGATGCCTGCTAGCATGGCCAAAGTACACCTTCAGAACGTGGCAGAATATGGCAGTCACACACTCACACTGCGACGTGACAAAGGAGCTACAGCGGGCATCAGCACTGAGCTGCCTGGTGCAAAGGCTATCTACGTATGTGATGGAGAGCTTTTCAAGCAACTGGAGGGGGACAATGTGGGGTCTGAGGGAGGTGGAGTGACACAAGGCTACAACAATAATACCATCACTGCCACCACCCTCAGGACAACCAAGCCAACCAAAGAGGACTCCAAGTACAACATCAGCATTGAGCATGTGCCACAGACCAGACTCATCCATCTGAGCAACACAGCTAGCACAGAGCCTGTGCCAGGGTATGGACTAAAGAGTTTTCCTGCTGAACGGGTGAATGTGCCATGCTCCGAGAAGGACTCCCCCTTGCAGAACATCTCCAGCGAGGCACACAGGACTAACAGCGCATTAGATCCAGTGGACCCAGGGAATTCAGGCGTGATGTCGAAGAGCGAGACCATTTCCACACTGTCCATGAGCTCCTTAGAGGTAAGTTAGTAAGGCTGTTGTTTATAAGGCTATATATTAAAATTATCTAGGAGTGCAAGTTGCTGTTTCCAAATTTTTATGCGGCTAAATCTCATGATATTTGAGACTCAAGAGTTTTAATCACAAATCAGCTCCGCACCAGATTTCAGTACATATGAAAGTAGCCCAGATTGAAATTGAAACTGTCATATTCAGTGTACCTTACTGTTCACACTGCCATCACACATGAGGAAAAAGATCAGATTTGACCTTTTTTTGCCAGCGGTCTGTACATAAAATTGATATAACTACAAATACACTTCTATGTTTTCCAGATTTCATGTTAAAAGAGCTTAAACGTCATAAATAGTTATAAAAATCTTTTTCTTTTAATTATTAACACTAAGTTCAGCATGTGGAGTGTTGGGTCGATAAAGCAGAGTGTCTAACATAATCTTGATAAAATGAGTTAGCTGATTTGAAAACACTTTATTTGCATCTATTGCATGAAACACTATCAACAGTCATGACAAATTATTTCACAACTTGTAGCATTTCATTAGTTACTAGAAGGTTATCGGGGCCTTTAGCTTAACCAGGCAGAAAAGTGAATGAGTGTTAATCAGACTCTGTGTATCACTATGAGCCTACCTGCAGGCTGTATGATGATGAAACTTAGCTACTGCGACACTGTTTATGTGTAGCTTAATTAAGACAGGATGTGCAGCATGAATTATTCATGATACCAGTGACGGGCTTGTTTTTCTAAATGGCTCTGTATTAACTATACATGCCAAAAGGCACCCTCATAAAACCTTCATGGTGTTCACAGTGAACATGAGGATTGTTTAATTGTTGTAATGTCCTTAATTCAGATCTTGCCTGATTTATTTTCTCATTCTTTCTTTTCTCTCCACTGTCTCTAGTGTATAATAGTTGTCCCATTTTCCTAATGGACACCTTTGAGCATTGCTGGAGGAATTATATAGCACAAAAAAAAAAAAAATCAGGACATGTCATTCCATAAGCATTGCCCACAAATAGAAGTGGCACAGACACCCAAAATTAGCCTGTTCAGCATTATAGGTGTTCTCCAAAGGTCAGTTCTTGTTCACGTTTTTGAATGTTCGCCAGTAACTAGTGTGGACAGCAAAGTGACTACAGAGCCCGGGGTGATTTATCTGACCTCAGGCCAAATATGTTCCCAGAATGCAGTGCAAAGTTGCAGCTTCAAGCAGAAGGTCAAGCTCTCCACAGACACTTTGAGACAGGCTAACGAAAGGCCACGAGGTCACAAGCTGTTTGCTGTATGTTCCTGCCAAGTTCTCATTGAAAGATGCTCTACAGACTTTGCCCCAACATTACTGCTTCTGTGGGCTTTTCTTCTAAAACAAACAAACAAACAAACAAAACAGTAACACTGAAGATCCTAACATTGTTTTTCGTATTTACTCATTGCAGAGACGAAAATCACGGTACGCAGAGTTGGATTTTGAGGTACCTGCAGCATTCATCTGTAGTCTTGTGAAAAGGAATACATTTTCATGTGAGCACTGTGTACATGGTGATATTTGCATTATCCTATTTACTCTTGCACAGAAGATCATGCACACGAGAAAACGCCACCAGGACATGTTCCAGGACCTGAACAGAAAATTGCAGCATGCTGAGAAAGACAGAGATTCTCCACCGGTGGACAGCAAGCCTGGGAAGAGGTGGAGCGTGTCATCTGGAGGCAGTGATAAAACCAACCTTAGCGTAAGCTTGCTGGCCAATCTCTTTTTTTTAATTCCCTTTTCCTCTCAGTTACATCTTGCTAATTTCTTTGCCAGGGTGTAGAAATATAAGGCGATTATCAGCATTGCTGGTGTGATGTGTTTCTGGAGAGAAATACTGCTTCAATGAATAGCTAACAGATACCTAGTTTGTTTTTTGTGAGTGATGAGACGTATTGTGACCGAGAAATGGATACAGCTTCTTATTGAGGACAATTGGTAAAAATAAGCAGATCCTACATGTTGAGTCTTCCAGAAAGAAGTCATCTCAGCCCTCCACATGCTTTCTATTGGGCCATTCTTCCAAGATTAATGGATTCACAGGGTTAAACTCAGCATGTAATCAGACAAGGTGGATGTGAAATTACCTGCTACTGGAAGTGAATGCTTTTTTTCATGTACTGCATTCTCTTCCATTCAAGTTAAGGGACAATTTAGAGAGGTGGATTTTTTTTTTTTTATAAATTATTTTATTTTTTGTTATGTTTAAGCTGCTGTACATTTTTCTTTCACTCTTTTTTCTCTCTCACTCTTGATTTGATTATTTGATTATGCATTCCATTTAACATTCCATTCTACTATAAATTGGAACACTTTTTATATGCAAAGCACTTCAGGGCTCTGACTTTAAGCCAGTCACTCAATCAATTACTCAATCACTCATTCAGTCACTCAGTCCTTCACTTACTCGTTCAGTCACTCACAAAAATAATACTCACTCGGTCCCTTACTCTGTCACTCTCTCACTCAGAGTTAGGCAGTCATTCATTAACTCACTCAGTTTATCACTCACTCAGTCACCCACACATTCAGATAGTCACTCACTCAATCATTCTGCCATTGAGTCTGTCAGTCACTCACATATTCTGCCATTTAGAGATGTAGTCATTGAAAATGCACACCAAAGAAAAAAAGATCCTGCGATTTCTTGTGGTATCACATGTTATTACACACATGCTGCAGGCACAGGAAAGACAAGCCCAGTAGGACAAAACCATACGTAATATTTTTTTCTTAAATCTAACTGACCACACATTCCGGTTTTTTTTAGTGTACTATGTGTTCAGCTACACAATGTTGTTTCATGTGCCACCTGGTGGTTATTGTGTGAAGCACAGCAAATGAATTTAAGTTCTAAGAACCGTGCCTGCAGGGTGCCGCGTGATCATACATGTCAATTCACGTGAAACCGCATAAAAAAAGCACATTTGACTAAAAAGGCCACATCTGTAGTCTGTCAACCACTCACTCACTCAGCCAACAGTTAGTCACTCTGTCAGTCACTCAATCAGTCAGTTTCTCTGTCAGTCACTTAGTGAGTCAGTCAGTCACTCACTCAGTCCATCAGTGAGTCACTCTGTCAGTCAGACTCTCAGTCACTCATTGAGTCAGGAAGTCCCTCAATGAGTCAGTCAGTCAGTTTCTCTGTCAGTCAGTTGGTGAGTCAGTCAGTCACTCTTTCAGTCAGCCAGTCACTCAGTCAGTCAGGAGGTCACTCGATCAGTCAGTAACTGTCAGTCAGTCACTCTGTCAGTCATTTAGTCAGTCAGTTGTGAGTCAGTCAGTCACTCTGTCAGTCAGCCACTCTGCCAGGCAGTCATTCTGTCAGTCAGCCACACTTTCAGTCACTTACCTGTCTACCTTTTTTCCCCTTTTGTAACTCTCTCTCTCTCTCTTTCTCTCTCTCTCAATCACACACACACACACACACACACACACACACACACACACACACACACACACACAGTGGTGCTTGAAAGTTTGAGAACCCTTTAGAATTGTCTATATTTATGCATAAATATAAACTAATGCATCATCAGATATTCACACAAGTCCTAAAAGTAGATAAAGAGAACCCAATTAAACAAATCATACAAAAATATAATTGGTCATTTATTTATTGCTTAAAATGATCCAATATTATATCTATATCTGTGAGTGGCAAAAAACTTTTGCTTTCAGTATCTGGTGTGACCCTCTTCTGCAGCAATAACTGCAACTAAACGTTTCTGGTAACTATTAATCAATCCTGTGCATTGGCTTGGAGGAATTTTAGCCCATTCCTCAGTACAGAACAGCTTCAGATCTTGGATGTTGGTGGGTTTCTTCATATTAACTGCTTGCTTCATGCCCTTCCAGAACATTTATACTGGATTAAGGTCAGGACTTTGACTTGGCCATTCCAAAACATTAACTTTATTCTTCTTTAATCATTCTTTGGTAGAATGACTCCTGTGCTTAGGGTCATTGTCTAGCTGCATGACCCACTTTCTCTTGAGTTTCAGTTCATGGACAGATGTCCTGATATTTTCTTTTAGAATTCACTGGAATAATTCAGATTTCATTGTTCCATCGATGATGACAAGCCGTCCCAACCCAGATGCAGCAAAACAGGCCCATCCATGATACTACCATGTTTCACAGATGGGATAAGGTTCTTATGCTGGAATGCAGTGTATTTCCTTTCTCCAAACATATAATGCTTCTCGTTTCAAACCACAAATTCTCTTTTGGTTTCATTCATCCACAAAACATTTTCCCATTAGCCTTCCTGCTTGTCCACATGACCTTTAGCAAACTGCAGAAGGGCAAGAATGTTTTTTTTTTGAGAGTAGTGGCTTTCTCCTTGCAACCCTGCCATGCACAACATTGTTTCATATATGTTCCCCTTTTGTTTGTTCCTTGAACAGGATAAGCAGCAGACACCCAGCAAGCGGGCATGGGAGGGCATCAGGAAGACTCACTCTCCGCCCTCATGGCTGCGGAAGGAGCTGGAGCCATTACAGGCTTCTCCTCTGGAGTTGCAGGCTGTGGAGTGGGAGAAGACCAGTGCCACCATACCACTGGTGGGCCAGGAGATCATGGACCTGCAGACTGAAGTCTGAGCCGCCTACAGCTCCACACAGAGGTGTAGGGAAAAAACTCCACTGGCAGGGAAAGAGAGAGACATACAGGGAGAGTGAGATGTGAAAGAGCGACGAAACAGGGCAATTTTTCTGGTGTATAATTTATTTTATTTTGATGCTGGAATGGCAATCATAATACTTTGGGGGAAAACGTGGCCTGAACATGTTGTGTAAATGGCTTGGCATTGCTCAGACTGTTGAGACTGGGTGAGTGCAGTGTTGGCATTTTGGGGTGTTTCTGTGGGAAAAAAATGGGAAAAGAGAAACAGAAATTCAGGTGGTTGGACGGAGGATCCTGAATGTGTGGCCTTCAGTTTCTTACTTTTTTTGGACTCACACACACAGACCTATTTCAGACCATTATGGTTAAAGGATTATTAACCACAAGGAGCCTTTTAGCAAAGGTATCTTGCAAAACAAATGGTATGAAAAGCCAGAAAACCTCATGGGCAGTCCATATCCTTAAACTGTCATCATGAATGTAATATTTTATTATTATTATTATTATTATTATTATCATTATTATTATTATTATTATTATGATTGTTAATGTGCCACAAAAGATTCTGTGCTGCTTTGGCTATGATGGGTGGCATGATGCTAAGGTCTCCATTGCCCAAAGTCATCAGAACATGACTGTTAATGAGAGAAACAACTGCCCATACTCTCCCCACTATCACAGAATGAGAGATTTGACCACACAACCCTCCTCAACCTAAAGCGCCTGTGTCAGTGCCACTCCTATCTCCAAATGAACCAGTGAACCATCCAACATACGCTAACCAACATGGATTCTTTAGCAACATCTGTGCAAGTCTGCAGTTTTACCCAGCAGCATCTCATCGACTGACTCATTCGGTCCTGTTGGATGATTTTTCAGTCCAGATGTGAACAGAAAGGACATGTCGTGGTGGATGAGAACATAATACCCATCTGTGCTGTGCCCATGGCATGTAAGCATGATGCTCTTCACTTTATGGTGATGCCTTGACAAGCTTGTCAGAACTCTTAAAGGTGTCAATCACTGTAAGCAAGAGAAAGTGAAATGAAAGTACTCAGAGAATGCTTTGAAGGTCAGTGAATGAATATACAATATACGTTTAATGTATCTTATAATTAGATATGAAGAGTATATGAAATTGCAGAGAGTTTATGTGATGACATAATGATGGTTGCACACAGAGAAAGCACAAGGCTCACTCTTCAGAGTCCTGTTGTATTGTACAGCATTGTAATTATTTCCAAAAGAGTTCTACACAATGAATTTTAGCCTATAAATATCTTTCTTACTGTGCTTGGGGAATATTGTTATTCTTATTATAAAAATCATTACGCAATCCCCAAATCTTGTCAGGTTACTGGACTATATGAGTGTTCTGTAACTTTATGTAACGGTGTGTGTTTTAATATCACTGACTGTCACTCAAGAAGCTCTGTACTTGTCTAAACTTCCTGTTCCCACCATCTCCTCCCCACTCTCTTTTTTTTTAGTTCACTGGGTCTTTTTTTGTTAATGTACAGTTTTCAGAGCACAAGATGAATGTGTCATATTTCTAATAAAATGTCTATAATCGTTTGTAATGTGGTATACACTGCCTGTTCGTTTTTTTATTCTTCACAAGTGCATCTCAGTGCATTTGTGCCCCCAAATATATGTAAATAAGTAAATAAACTAACAGAAGCAGACAATCATCAGGAGAATATTGAGCTCTAGAGTTGCTTACTTGTGTGATTAGAGGAGGCAGAGAGGATGACTGGAGTGGTCTTGGAATTATTTGCACTCTGTGAGCAGGAATTCAATCTGAACAGCACAGCAGTGTGCTGATTTAGCCTATCGTAAATACGGGTTTTTAAAAAATGAGTTGTTATTATATTTAAAGAATATAGTTTATGCACTCTTGCATAAACACAAACATTGCATTACTTTTTTTTTCATTGCCAGACTGCTTAATGTCCTGCCTAATTTATTGTATCTGCTTTCTCAACAACAAATCATAGAATGAAGAAATGAAATATGCAATGGAATTTTCATGTAGTACTCTACAAGGTTAAGGTTAATTTGTGCAGTCTAGTTGAAATAGTAGTTTAATAAGCTTCAGTTGTGCATTGAAATCATATTTATGATTGATTAGGTTCTATTGTTATGCTAACCTGTTTAATGTCCCAACAAAATCTGTTATGAACAATAATACTCATTTGTTTATATTGCTTGTATGATCCTGTGACAGCTAACTCAGCCTTTGTGACTATGCATTTGCAATTAAGAATGAAAGCCTGTTGAATGCGCGCGCACACACACACACACACACACACACACACACCCACGAGGGCTAAAGTAACTGAATGATATGAAAGTAATAATTAAATTAACATTTCCCCTCCAGCATATTTTATAAGGCAATTTTTCATACTCGACTTATTAATTCATGAGGACATCTGTTTTCACAGTTTCCTCTTTACTTGGTTGGACAAGATCTAACTGCTAAGTGTTTGTACAAATGACTGTTCTGCTCGCTGCATCTCTGAACCCTTTGCTGTTGAGTTTTACATGGCCTGAATTATTCTGTGGTATTCTGGTGAGCAGTTATTTACAGTCTTTTCTGGATTTGCTAAGACATGCTTAATGAAATTGGGATCTACTTGCTCATCATCATCTTCATTTTCATAGAACATCAATATGGACAGGAAGTCCATCCATCCATCCATTTTCTATTCTGCTTATCCTATTTAATTAGGTCACGGTGAACCTGGAGCCTATCCAAGGGAGCATGAGGCACAAGGCAGGCTACGCCCTGGACAGGGTGCCAATCCATCGCAGTGCACACACACATTCACACACCCATTCATACACTGTGGAGTTTGGACATGCCAACCAACCTGCCATGCATGTCCTTGCACTTGGGGAGGAAACCGGAGTACCCGGAGGAAACCCCTACAGCACGAGAAGAACATGTAAACTCCGCACACACAGTTGAACCTGCAACCCTGGAGGTGTGAGGTGAACATGCTAACCACAAAGCCACCGTGCGCCCACAGCAGAAGTCTTTTCTTGCAAATGTATCAACACTTTTTCATTGGTTTCAAACATTTTTGGCACCTTTTTTTAGTAACAGTTAACACACATCTCATCCAAAAACCAAACTCTCAATTGCATTAATTGTGTCAAAAAAAAGGGAAGCTTTATTGTCAGCTAATAGCAATTACTTACATAATTATGATTCTCAAATGCACATGTGCGTGAAAATCCTTTGCACGATTATTCAATCAGCAATCAATTCTTATCTATCTATAGCCATGGCACATTTGATTTCCTACAGTGGTGTGAAAAAGTGTTTGCCCCTTCCTCATTTCCTGTTTCTTTGCATGTTTGTCACACTTAAGTGTTTCGGAACATCAAACCAATTTAAACAATAGTCAAGGACAACACAAG
>JAFFST010045118.1:11537-21772 GCA_022414735.1 Noturus placidus | reverse complement strand
CTCACACACACACACACACACAAGCGTGCACACGAACACAAACACACTCGTGATTCTACCACTGCACTCTGCTAGCTTACTTTTCTTTTACTTCACTGACAGAATATTTCATCTGTTTTGAGAAAGACTAATGTACTGCTTAAGTTATTTGGCATGTCCCCATAGAACTGTTTTGGCCGGCACTCTTTTTATTATGTACAGTTCTGTGCAAAAGTTTTAGGCACCCTATTTATTAAGTACAAACTTTGTTATAGTTTTTTTCTTTTATGACTTCTACATTATTGTGTCAGTACAAAAAACATTCTAGATTCCCAAACATTAGTTTTCTAGCACAAAATTAAATGTTACAGAAAAATGTTTGTATGTCATATAAAAAAAGGAAGCAAATTACATAAGAGACCAATTTTCAGACAAAAAACACAATGAATGCTGCTGAGTTTTGCTGGAAATATAATAAGCAAGTGCGACAGTCAAAGTCTGAAGAACCGTGGCTGGTTCTGCTCAATAAAACTTACCAGCTAATTTCCTTATAAAACTGCACAAATTGTACTACAAACTACTACTTTTATTTTATTTTTTGTCATTCCAAATATTGACTATTTAATTTACTACTGTTTACAGCTCTTTACAGTATTTTTTTTAAATGTAGAAACATTTATTTTCACTATTTTGAAGGTATCTTTACTCTACAACATTTTGTTGCATGTGACTAAAACCTTTGCACAGTGCTGTACATGCTTTGCCTTAGTAATTATCTCTGTTTTATTTCCTATGATTATGCGTATCTGTTAATTTATTTATCTGTTAATATATATATATATATATATATATATATATATATATGATAACATGATATCTTTTCATGTGACAACACTGACGAAATGACACTTTGCTACAATGTAATGTAGTGAGTGTACAGCTTGTGTAACAGTGTAAATTTGCTGTCCCCTCAAAATAACTCAACACACAGACATTAATGTCTAAACCACTAGAAACAAAAGTGAGTACACCCCCAAGTGAAAATATCCAAATTGGGCCCAAAGTGTCAATATTTTGTGTGGAGACCATTATTTTCCAGCACTGCCTTAACCCTCTTGGCATGGAGTTCACCAGAGCTTCACAGGTTGCCACTGGAGTCCTCTTCCACTCCTCCATGATGGCATCACGGAACTAGTGGAAGTTAGAGACATTGTGCTCCTCCACCTTCTGTTTGAGGATGCCCCACGGATGTTCAATAGGGTTTAGGTCTGGAGACATGCTTGGCCAGTCCATCACCTTCACCCTCAGCTTCTTTAGCAAGGCAGTGGTCATCTTGGAGGTGTGTTTGGGTAGTTATCATGCTGGAATACTGCATACTGATCATGCTCTGCTTCAGTATGGCACAGTACATGTTGGCAGCATTGTTTGTAGAAATGTACATATGCCTATCTATGTCTACTATACTAACTATCATAGGAAAGATCCATGTAGGGATTTATGGTAGGGCAAATTACACTATAGCACTGATTATTGTAAGGCTGTGTGAAGACAGAATCAATCAATGCATTGGAGAAAAAATCATTGGAGAAAATAGCATATTTTTAACATAACTGATTTTCCTAACCAGCAGCCCTATTTTTAAAAACAAACTCAAAAAACCGCGACCTATGTTTTTTTTTCAAGCAATTTAAAAAAAGAAGCCCAAAGTTGTATATTATAATCGGATTTGGCAGCTCTGGCAGGAAAAGCACACTGTCCAATAAACATTGAGATATTTTTAATGTATGTTCCCTCAAAGTTTCATGAGTTTCATGCTGGGGAAGTGCCCTCGTGCGTAACCTGTGACATTGTATTTCACATGTTTTGTGATTATAAAACAGTGCCTGTAAACCATGTACTCAACCATATGATCTTCAGCAATGATCACATGTCGGCTGTTTGTGTGAACACTCATAAAAATTCTTCACTTCCTCACTATTTGAAAAAAATTATGTCTCTCTAAAGTATGAGTCAGAGTGAGTTCAGGAAGTGTGTTACTCATTGAGCACATTTATTACAGAGGGGGACAGACACAGTTTCTGTGTGCAGTGTCTGAGGGTGGAGCATGAGGGGGCTGAGTGCGCGTATTGCGAACGATTTACAATCAGGCATCTCTGCTTTTTTCTCGCTCTCTTCTCAGCTGAAGGGAGTTGGGTTTCAAAGCCACATGGCTCTGGGCCAGCCACTGCCGAGGCAGTAGCCGGCTCAGTTCCTGGGGATCCTATAGGGATCTGGAGGAGGAGCCAGAGACAAGCCATGCACTCTTTCTTCCTCTGTTCCCCGGGTCCTACTCTCGACATCTGGGTTTTGGAGCTCGCGCAGCGACTCCTCCTTCTGATACGGAGAGTCAACTCACCCTCTGTGACTCAGAGGATCTAGAATGGGCAGCCATTACACTAAAAATGGAGAGCAGCACTCAAGCATATAAAGAGCTGCTTGAAGTGATAACTAGGTCTGTCGAGAAATTGAATTTAGATTGGCCCAGGGAAGAAGAAGTGGCTTGTAGCAGTCTGCACAAGTGCTTTATCCTGAGTGAAAATAAATCTCCCTCACACTCCCTTTTTTCCAGAAGTGCATGATGAAAAATCACGCTTCTGGGGGAAACCATTCACCAGCCGTATTTATAACCCCATGACGTTGGTTTATTTGGCCGTAATGGGGAATGAATTGTACGAGTTTTTGGCTATGCCAAAGGTGGAGGAAGCGCTTGTGAGATACCGTTCTCCATCAACGGTAGGAAATTTAGGGGGGCCGGCTTTGCCATCCAAGCCATGTAAGGCCACCTCAGTGTTGGTTGGCAAAGCCTGTGTGGCAGTGGGTCTTGCTTGTAGGTCACTGCATACAATGGCAGTGTTGCAGACCTACCAATCAGGTCTGCTGATTCAGCTTGAAAGCAGGGAGGGAATTGGGCCTGAGGCAGTGCCTCAGATTTGTCTCACTTCACCATGGATTTGTCTCTTCGAGCAACCAAGCAAATGGCCCATCATATTGGTCATTCAATGGGTAGCTTGGTTGCCAAGGAGAGGCACCAATGGTTCAATCTCTCATGATGGGGGATAAAGATAAGGTCTGCATGCTGAATGCCCGCTGAACCTTCTGGCCTGTTTGGCAGCACGGTTAATACCATCACCAACAATTTTCATGAGGCGACACAGCAAATGGTGGCATTCAGCCAGGGGGGCCGGTTGGCCACAGTTACAGCCTGCTAGTAGGCCTTATCTGAGAATGATCATTAATGACAAGCAGGCAAAGAAGGAACGATCCTGATTTGTATCCTCCATATTACGGAGGTTCAGCCAAGTGGAAGTGGATGTTTTTCACCGTCAGCTGTAGTTCACCATCACTCCTCCCACACCATGGGGGCTGTATGACATGGTACACATGTGGCTGAGGTCATTTCTGTATGGCTCTCCCCTGATTGCTCTGCTCCCACAAGTTCTAGTGAGAGTTTGCCAAGACCGCCTACATCTGCAGCTCATAGCAACTAATTGACCAGCCTGAATATGGTTCTCAGCGATAATATTCCTGCTAGATGGAACCCCCCTGGAGATTCCCATTCACAGGGATCTACTGTCTCAAGCCAGAGGGTTGATTTATCACCCTCAGCTGTAAATATGAAAACTGTTGGTCTAGCTCCTGAGTGGCACCAGCTCATTGATACCCATCTCTCAACTGAGGTTGTAGAGACCATGTTGAACACTAGAGCACCATCCACAAGAAAATTATATGTGCTCATGTGATGACTTTTTGTCTTGTGGTGTGAGGAATGTCAGACCCAGTAAATTGTGCAATAGCTACAGTACTGGAGTTCTTACAAGGATGTTTCACAACAGGGATGGCTCCTTCTACAGTTAGGGTCTATGTGGCCAGCATTTCACTGCCACTCCCCTATTGATGGAGCCTCTGTTTATGCATGGTGTCAGGCGGCTGAGGCCTATCTGCAGAGTGTACATACCTTAATGGGACCTGTCTTTGGTCCTGGAAGGTCTGTCAGATGCCCCATTTAAGGCCTTAGAGTCAGCCTCAGAGAAGCTTCTGACTCTAAAGGTAGCTCTTCTCCTGGCCATGACATATCTCAAGCGAGTAGAAGATCTACAAGCTCTCTCTGTTTCCCCTTCCTGCTTTGACTTTGCCCCAGGTTTAGTCAAGGCCTTCCTATATCCAAGGCCGGATTATATTTTTAAAGTGCCTATGTCTGCTGCCCAGGCTTTCTGTTGCAGGCTTTCTGCCCTCCTCCTTTCCTCACATGGGAACAAGAGAAATTGCACCTACTATGTCCAGTAACAGCTGTCTGTACTTATGTCCACTACTCCGGCCAGTGGCATAAGTTGAAGCAGTGGCTTTGGTGATGATAATAGATGTGATGCTGTGTCAAAGCAGCACATCTCTAATTGGATAGTGGAAGCATTCTCAACTGCTTATGAGGCATGCAGTCTTGCTACGCCTCTGGGCATAAGGGCTCATTCAACTAGGGGGTTGCCTCCTCGTAGACTTTGTCTAAATGTGTACCCATACAAGATGTGTGGGCTACTGCAGTATTACAGTTTGGAAATGGATTCCACCCAGTGCTCGATTGTCTTTCAGTGACCCTTGGGCTTGGATATTTTTGAACAGGCCATACCCTCAGTATAATGGAGTGGGTATACTCTTTCCCACAGCATGAAGCTTACGCAATGTTCCCAACGAGTTCCCTTTTAAAGGGAATGTTGGGGTTATGCATGTAACCCTGTTCCCTGAGAAGGGAATGAGCATTGCATAGCTTTTGTCCTACTAGGGCATGCCTGTGAATTGCATCTTCACTTCAGATAATAGAGGCTGACGATGATGTTTACAGGTGCCATTTTATAATCATGTGACATGCAAAATGCAATGTCACCTGACCACGGCAAGCCTATAAATAGGCGTGATTTCATACAGACTTCAGATACCACTCATGCACAAGGGCACTTCCCACAGTGTCAAGCTCACACTCTTCTCAGGGAACAGGGTTACATGCCTAACCCAGACATTTTCTCCATATAGAGTACTACTGTTTCCTCCCAGCCCCCAAAAACAAGCCCCACAAAACATGTGTATGTTTTTGTGTGTGTGATGTCTTGCAATGAGGGTATCCAAGCTGTATTCCCATCTCACAACTCTTGTTCCCAGTATAGACCCCTGACCAAGATAAAGCAGTTACTAAAGAACAATGAATGACTGAATGAATGTGTGCATTTTTATTCCTAGTCACTCAAAGCTGAGTATTAATATTGATTCACTTTTTCTTAAAATGTTCTTAAAAAAAGTTTATTTATTTTATTTTTTTTTACATCTTTTCTATTGCTAGAGTATGACTTATGCAGCAGTTAGAGCTCTCACATTCACCAAATGATCAGTTTACATTATCTATCAACTCCACTGGCTACCTGTTTCCATCATTCCAAAGTGAATATACTATATTTCCCAAGCAGAGAAAGAAATAAAATGAAATAATTCATGACCACTGTTGTCCACGTGCTTTATTTGGCTGTCTGAATTCATCTGAATATTGATCTAAAGTTCCTGATTCATAGCAGCAGACTAGTCAGAGATAATCAAAGTGATGACAAAGCTAACTGCAAAACGGCACTCCAATTGCACCAGCATACGTCAACAATAACTTCTAATGGATATTGTTGCTTTCATAATTGGAAAAGCCATTAAAAATAAATCAACAATAGTGCTTAGCTCCACAGCCATAATAGCCAACCCATCAGCCATTCATTCATTTGAGACGCAATATTGGAGGAGTGTGCAGTCATTTCACAAGACAAACAATGGGTCGTTTAATCAAAGGACGTTCAGCAACAATGCCAAGCCATACCTTATCAAAGTGAAGATTATTATGATGATGATATTATTTCATACGTCATACTTAACAGCCAGGCTTCGGGATTAATGGAACACATGTAATGGCATTATGTAATCAGGATACAAAAACTGGTAACTGTAATCTGTTACAGTTACATCAAAAAACAATGTAATTAGATTACAGGTACATTTTGGGGAAAAAAATGGGAATATTATTACAATTACAATTTTTTTTAATTTAAAGCCAAATAAATTAAACTTTTGACATAACACAATACAGACAGCTGCTTGATTATAGTTCTGGTTCTCGCTTGCAGTCGTGACTTACATGAGCAACCTCCTGGTGTATGCGCAAATAATTTAAAACCTAGTGTATGTGCAAATAAATGAAAACCTGGTGTATGCACAAATAAATTTTGCGCAAAGTTAATTTGGAAGAAATGGACACAAATTGTTCTCTGAATTGCTTTTGTTAGGGTAACCATACATTCTCTTTTTCACCAGACATGTCTTCTTTTTCTGACCTTAAAAAATTGTCTGGCCAGGATTTTTAAATTTGAGAAAGAATCCAGATTCAGCTTTAGTTTCATTATGATGTTATGATGTGCTTATGGTTTAATACTGCATCATGTATGCACATATTTGCATTGCTTTAACATATCTCTGTAATTCCCGCCTTCTCGCACACCAGTTGGTCGATCATAAAAGGTTTGAAGAAATTATTGGTCAAATTCTTGTTTCTCAACCATTAGCCTACTCCCAGTAAATCTGCAAAGGTGAAGTGCTATTGTGTATGACAACATCAAACTTCCTTGACAATAGAATAAAATGACTTTATTTGTCACATATACATTAAAGCACAGTGAAATTATTTTCTTCACATATCCCAGCTTGTTAGAAATTTGGGGTCAGAGTGCAGGGTCAGCCATGATATGGCAGCAAATGACAGCTGCCCTGAGTAGAAACAATACCCGTGGCCATATAAGGTCATTTTAAATTTCATGTTATCACATTGCAATGTATTACATGGCTATTCAAATGTATAAATGATAGCAGAAGGTACACTCGTGTCATCTGATATTTTATTTTATTCCATGGACATTCAAAAGAATGTATGAAAAATTGTAAACGTAAGCAGAGTGAAACCAATTTTACTTTTTTTTACTAATTTTATATATATATATTTATGTGTTACTAATAGTTTGTCTTTTCAGTGTATTAAAGTCTGCATAACACTGTTTTAAATGCTATTAGTTTCATATTGTGATACTATGTTACTGTTTACAATTTTTATGAAGCATTTTGTAACTGTAATGGAATACATTATTAAAGCAACCCTTATAACAGCTATGTATTAATAAATAAAAAATATTTTCACATTGTTGTGGCATACCTCTTTTTTCTAACTGCTGTTGCTTGCTACTGATTCTCATCTTTTTATTCAAATAAACAAAAGATTTCTTTATGTCGTTTTATTCAATTCACTAGAACAATGATGTCACTCACTTTGATTGCTATACACATTTGTGATGTTCATTTGCCACCTCTTCAATCTGAAAAAGAATTCAAAGTGTGCATTCTTGGAACATAAAAATAAGAAAGCAGAATATAAAGTCAATTACAAATAATGGCATCTGTACCACACTTAGATTTTTTAAAAGGAATGTGACCACTGAAGCTACAAATGAATGCTTCTGAGATGCAGCTTTTTGGAGAGTGCAAGGTGCGAGAAACCCTTTCATGCTAATAAAGAAAAGTGGAGATTGATTTGACTCACAAGCACTGAGGCTTCACTAAAGCAGTAAGATGTTGCAAGTAATAAGGATAGGCAGAAGCCTTCTATTCATAATGCATTCCCTCTCTGTAAGACTGCAGTTTCTACCTGGAAAATGGAGACAACTTAAAAAAAACTTCATAAAGACAGCGGGATGTTTCATTATGTGCCACTCTCAAGTCAACAGAGTAGCAGAAATGGGCTCATAATCATCTTCATGCTAGTGAAAGACTGTTTACATGTCACCGCACCTTCCAGCATCTCCTTTATTGCCTTTTGACACATTTGTTTTATACGAGTTGAAAAGGTCTAAAACATAATGTTTCTCTGTGCATTTTTCATTATCTTTTTAATTTCCTTTGAATATCCAGTTCATAGGCTATACAGTGCCTTGCGAAAGTATTCGGCCCCCTTGAACTGTTCGACCTTTTGCCACATTTCAGGCCTCAAACATAAAGATATAAAACTGTAATTTTTTGTGAAGAATCAACAACAGGTGGGACACAATCATGAAGTGGAACCAAATTTATTGGATATTTCAAACTTTTTCAACAAATAAAAAACTGAAAAATTGGGTGTGCAAAATTATTCAGCCCCTTAGTTAATACTTTGTAGCACCACCTTTTGCTGCAATTACAGCTGTAAGTCGCTTGGGGTATGTCTCTATAAGATTTGCACATCGAGAGACTGAAATTTTTGCCCATTCCTCCTTGCAAAACAGCTCGAGCTCAGTGAGGTTGGATGGAGAGCATTTGTGAACAGCAGTTTTCAGTTCTTTCCACAGATTCTCGATTGGATTCAGGTCTGAACTTTGACTTGGCCATTCTAACACCTGGATATATTTATTTGTGAACATCAAAGAACCTCTCTGGATTAGAAAAGCTCTGTGGCATTTCACAATGATGGCAGTGAATTCCATCAATCCATCAATGAGCTCACTGCTATGGGATAATCCATGAAGCACACAACTGACATTCTGATGTTAATTCGGATTTATTCATGACAACAGAGCGGCCTGGCTGACTCTCACCAAACCTAGAACATTTCACTTTTTGGAATAAAAAAAAAATATAATGAGAAAAAGTAGCTCTTTCTCTTTCTACAAAAAAAAAACAACAAGAACAACAACAACATTGACAAGAGGTTTTTAAGTCAAAAGATGTAATTAGATTGATAATAATGTATTAATACTTATTAAACTGATTCATTAATACACACACTAATTCTGAGTGATTTTTTGGGTGAAAATCAGGAACAATAAACAAACAGTGTCAAAAACCAGAGAAGCAATAATCAACAAAAGCTTGGTAACATCAGAGACAAAAGGTAACTGAGCGTGTACTTTGCAGTGTTCATGACTGAGTCTCTTTTTAAAGCTTCCTGTGTGTGCACGTGCGTGCGTGTGTGTTTGTGATTGAGCCCAGTTGTTCTCAATTAGAAGCTGGGTGACTGAGAGGGAGGCAGTGTGTCTGTGGTCTGGGGAGTGTAGTCTGAAGCAGCCATGTTTGTCCAAGGTATCTGTTGGGAAGTCAGTGGTTTGCTGTGATATGACACTGTGAAACAAGTTAGTTCTTTTTATCACTTTCATTATAGACAGTTTCATTATAAACAGTCATTCTCTCACAATCATCTCCTTTTTTATCAACTAATTAATAAGACAAAAACCACAGTTTGTCATGTTACTGAAAAACTTGGAAATGCAAAGTCCTATGTCCTGAAGACTTTTCCATGGTTGAAAACATGCGCCACCCTTCATGCGCCCACCGAAAACATGCGCAGTCCTTCTTCTTAATGATTTACATATCAATGATTCTGTGTTATTCTTTGTTAAATTATTATTTTTTAATATGTTTATTATTTTCCTTAAATTACATATACCAAGGGTGTCAAACTCTGCCAGAGAAACATCAGGTTTGTGAGACATTCAAGGACCAAAAACAAAGTGTACATCATATTAGGAAAGTGTGTTTCTAGGAAAGAGAAGTGCTAACAAACTATTAAAGTGTATGCACTATTAGGTAATAATATTTACTATACTAATTGTAATAAATGCTTTCCATGAATGCATGTCTTTCTTTATCACATTTTATTGATGCATGTTTTCTGATCATAAGTCACTAAACAGCCAAACAGCTACAGTACAAGCACAGAGATGCTGAGCTGAGAACCGATGAAGTAAACTGTTGGAGTTGACTACAAAATAGATCAGGCATTATAATAAAAAGTGTAAAAATAAGGTTTTCATCTTGTACAGTGGAACTGTCATTAAGCTATTTTATGGCAACGCTGTTACTTTGAAAAGACCATTTGACGGTAGGTTGTACCTTAAATTAATAAATAACAATTTTGTGTCATCACAGCGCGTACTACCTCCTCAAATGCACAAGCATTTTACACTCATTAATTTAATTGTAGGGATCAGGAAAATAATTGTGGTTATATTTTGTACACGTCCTCATCCCGCTGAAATACAGTGCCTTGCGAAAGTATTCGGCCCCCTTGAACTGTTCGACCTTTTGCCACATTTCAGGCCTCAAACATAAAGATATAAAACTGTAATTTTTTGTGAAGAATCAACAACAGGTGGGACACAATCATGAAGTGGAACGAAATT
>JAFFST010045118.1:0-11211 GCA_022414735.1 Noturus placidus | reverse complement strand
CGGCTGTCCCTCTAAACTTTCAGCTCATCCCAGTGTTAACAATCTTTTCTCTCCCTCTCTCCTTCTGCCGAGCTACACATGAGTTTATGGAGATGTTGGAGATCCTGGTCCTTTCTGCTCTCCGGACCTCGGTCTCGGAGGTCCTACTTCTGGATGGAGCTCTCATCTACTCCAATCCAGACAGCTGGGACAAAGGCTTCTCAAAGCCAAACAGATTAAATTTAAACCAACAATTGTCTCTTTAAGAATGTCTGTTATTACCCAGATGAGGATTTGTTCCCTTCTGAGACTGGTTCCTCTCAAGGTTTCTTCCTCTTAAACATCTTTGGTTTTTCCTTGCCATTTTGAGTTTTTCCTTGCCATTGTCGCCACTCAGTGTCTTGCTCAGTTTGGGATAATTTATCACTTTTACTGTGTATGTACTGTGTTTTTATTCCTGTAAAGCTGCTTTGAGACAATGTCTGTTGTAAAAAGCGCTATACAAATAAAATTGAATTGAATTGAATTGAATACCCCAAGCGACTTACAGCTGTAATCGCAGCAAAAGGTGGCGCTACAAAGTATTAACTTAAGGGGGCTAAATAATTTTGCACGCCCAATTTTTCAGTTTTTTATTTGTTGAAAAAGTTTGAAATATCCAATAAATTTCGTTCCACTTCATGATTGTGTCCCACCTGTTGTTGATTCTTCACAAAAAAATACAGTTTTATATCTTTATGTTTGAGGCCTGAAACGTGGCAAAAGGTCAACAGTTCAAGGGGGCCAAATACTTTCGCAAGGCACTGTACATTTTTGGTTATGTCACTGCCAGGATAGCACATGGCATGCGTCTGAACCAATTTTGGACATGTCACTTACATCTGGATTTTTTCCTCATATTTCGACAGTCTCAGTTTCATCTGAGTGAGGTTTGTTGATCTTACATATTGATTTTTTTTTTTTAAACTGTAATAATTATAACAAAAGCGATAAATGGTATATAAAAGTTATGTTGATTTAATGTATTTACATTTATTTTGAATAGCACCTATTGTAAAATTATGAGGAGAACACTTGCTGTGTTAATTCACCTGCAGTGGAAATGAAAACTTCAGTCACTAGATTTTTAAGCTAACTATAGTTCGACCCTCCAATATTTGATGGACGGTCCTGTCAGAGGGGCAATTGTGTGGTGTTCACGTCGGTGGATACTTTACTTATGGGTTTCCATCAACCACATACAGCTAACATGAAAATGTGGTATTTGGTAGGTTCTGGTTAAAGAAAGTACAGCCTTTATATCAACCACCATAAGGACTAAATCTGCTTTTGAAAATTAATAAATAAATGAACTTGGTTTATTTGCCTTTTTAAATAAGCAAATAGCATTCATATTTCCGTTAAGTAAAGACGATATGTGCATCTCTCTGACTGGAGTAAAAGGCTCAGCATATTAAACCCTTTTTAGTGTTGTCATGTCTAAAATTGTCTGAAGATGAAGGTCTGAACATGTTACTCTTAATTGATGAGGTGCTGCTTCAGTGTGTCTTGAAGTGCAGACTTGTGCTTTTGGCTCCTGGGAGATTCATTAGTGTTCATTTGTCTGTCTGGCTGCTGTCAATGTGCTGATGTTGCCAGTGACCAACAGATAAAATTCCTTTATTCCACTGATAATTACCCTGGCTCTGTCAAAGTCTGATAAGTTCAGCAAGGTATTTCGGGACAGTCTGTGGGCCCCACATAGACCAGTCGTACTGATCTACAGGCCACATTCACAAATTATTTACCATTAGACAACACTATAAAGCATTTATGAACTCTCATAGCTCCAAAGCACAAATATATTTGATAGGACCAAGTTTTAATACACAGCAAATACACACACAGACATCATATACACTATATGGCCAAAAGTTTGCGGACATTATACCATCATATTCATATGTGCTTATTGAACAGCTCATTTCATATTTGGTTCCTCTTTGCTGTTAATAATAATAATAATAATAATAATAATAATAATAATAATAATAATAATAATAATAATCTCCATTCTTCTGAAAAGGCATTCCACTAGATTTTAGAGTGTGGCTGTGGAGATGTGCTCATTCAGCTTGTTCATCTGGTGGAATGACTGGTTGAAAGCAGAAAGCTGAGTGGCAGCATAGTTGAATGTTTTTTTTTTCTTCTATTTTTACAGCTCATCAAAGCAGCATTAACTCCATGCCAACTCCCATTAAACAGATGGCAGCTGCTCAGGGAATCAGATGTATTCACTAAGAACACCAGCAAATGCTAACACTCTATATATCAACAGACACTGTGTGTGGGTTTGTGAGAGTGTGAGTGCATGGGTAAGTAAGACTTAAAAACCAGGCAGACAAGCAAAACAATGATAGGCAGGGTAGGGCCTGCTCCATGTCCCTATATGTGGGCCAGCCATTGGCTGGTACAGGAGCTGTACCAGTGGTTTGGGAAGCACAGGATTCTTAACATTCCCCTTGATTCCTCAGAACAATAGCTGATGGAGCAGTTTAACCACACACTCACTACACAGTTTGTCTTACTCAGACCAGCAGCAGCAAGAATTGTGTGAGCACCCACCCATGCTATTTTCACTTTTCAGACCACTGTACAGGAGCCCACAGGTTGCACCTTTTCAAGGCCACTTTCAAGTTGTGATATCTGCTTAGAGCCCCCTCAACCTCCTGAGCATGACCCAGGTGGGGTTCTAGAATAGGCAATTCTGGCAAAGTGAGAGAGTCTTGGTTTTTAATCCCCACCATTTTAAGGGTCACTCCTCTAACTCTCCTGGAACTCTTGGAACATCAAGGGATCAAGAATGTTGTGTGTTGGAATTCAACACTGCTCTTTGGGGCTGTAGCCCTTCCACTCAATAAGACTTCCCATTTTTGCTACTTGAATTTAGGATTATTATTTTTTTTTAACCAGGTAAGTGGTCTATTAATGTCAAGGGGTGCTGGTGGCGTAGTGGGAGGAAATTCAGATGCTAGTGGTCCAGGGGTGACAAGCTTGAGATGGGAAACATGGAATGAGGGTGAAAGTTGACTGTGACGTAGTAGGTCTAGCTTGTACAGTCATGTGAAAAAAAGTATATCCCATGGAAACTGTTGGCTTTTTTGGCAAATTTTGAACAAGCAAACATTTGATCATCTTTGAAACAAAGATTATTAATAAAGTTGATATACTTGGGGAAAAAAACACAAGGAAAAATAGCTGTTTCAATCAGTTAGTCTACAGAAATATCAATAGACGTGATATTCTTCTGTGTAAAACGTAAGTACATCCTTGGCCTCAGAAGCTAGTATTGCACCCTTTAGCAGAAATAACTTATTGTAGGCATTTTGCATAATTCTCCACCAGTCTCTGACATCGGCTTGCTGGATTATTTTTTTTTACCTTTCTTCCATGTAATATGCTTTCAGTTGCAAGTTCTTCTTGCAAGTACTGCCCATTTCAAATCCCCTCAAAACATTTAATTGGGATTTAAATCCAGGCTTTGAGTACGCCATTCCATAACCTTACATTTCTTTTTGAGCCATTCCTTGGTGAATTTGCTTGTGTGCTTAGGATCATTATCCTGTTGAAAGGTTCACTTTCGGTTGAAATTCAACTTTTGGAGAGATGGCCTCACACTATCTTCAAGCACTCTTTGATATGATGCAGAATTCATATTTGAATCAATGAATGCAAGCTGTCCAGTCCCTGAGGCAGTGAAGAAACCCCAAACCAGAAAATTTCCACCACTATGTTTCACAGTTGGTATTAGGTGCTTCTCCTTAAAAGCTGTCTTTAGTCAGTGCCAAACATGTCTATTGTTACTCTGGTCAAACAACTTCATCTTTGATTTGTCTGCCGAGAGCACATAACTCCAAAAGGGCTGGTCTTTGCCTATATGCTCATTGGCAAATTGTAATCTAGCGCTACTGTTTTTTTAGAAATCAAAGGCTTTTTCCTGGCATGCTTCCCATGCAGGTCAAATTTCTGCATTCTCTTTCTGATTGTAGAAGCATGCACTTTGAAGGCCTTACAGAAGGCCTTACATAACTCTATGTCTTGGCATGATTACAAAGAGAACACCAGATACTAGATATGAGAGGGGTATGAATAAGACCGGTTCCACCTGCACTCCCTAAGGAGGTTCTAATCACTGGCACCCAATCTTGAACACATGATTCTAAATTTATGGATTTGAAGGTGTGATAAATGTAGGGGTGTACTTACTTTTTCCCCATGGGATTGATCTGATTTTTTTTTGTTAAATTAATTGAGGAAATTACTACAAAATGTAAATTTTTTGTGTCAATTGACAGAAAATATCACCTTAGTTAAAAGACACTGTTTCTAAGATAATAAAATGTTTGCTTGTCCAAATATGTTTTAAAAAAAAACATTTCCATGGGGTGTACTTATTTTTTCACATGTCTGTATGTTACTTCATTGATGTCCCAGAGGATCGTGTTGGGGCTGAAGTATCAGGGATTGAGTTTGTTACAACCTTGGATTGCATCTCCATGGTGTCCGTCTGCAAAATCTTTGTTACTTTGAGAAACTTGCTCTAGGTGATGGTGTGTGTTCTCCCATGCTTGCTAACTCTGCCTAAACCACTCATCTACTGTAGATAATTCTGAGGGATTGGTGTTCTAAGGAAACAATGGTGGGTGGTAAATTAAAACACACTGGAAGGGAGTCACTTGCATCGTGGTGTGGCAGAGGGTGTTTTGTGCATATTCAGCTCATGGGAAAAACTGAGCCCAATCCCCTTGTTCTCTATCAGAATGTTGGCAGAAATCTGCCAATCTCATGACTTGTTCAACTTGTCAATTGGACTGTGGGTGATATGAGTCTCACTGTGTCACCCACCGTCTACATAAAGCTGGCCCAGACTCTAGAAGGGAATTGGCTAACCCAATCACTTACTATGTCCTCGGGGATCCCAAAATACCTACATGTATGGGTAAATATGAACTCTGCAGCCCTGAAGGTGGTGGCAGTCTAGGAAGGGGAATAAAATGTAGAGACTTTGAAAACCTGACAATGATGACCAATATCACAGTGCTGCCATCTCGGGTAGGTCAGTGATCACATCTGTGGCAATGTGGGACCAGGGGCACTGAGGTGTGGATAAGGGCAGGAGCATTCCGGTGGGCAGCATACTTGGCACAAACGGTGCATGAGGAGATGAAATGGTGAATATTGGTGACCATGGTAGGCCACCAGTAAATAGCCTTCAAGAGATGATAGGTTCTTTGTGTTTCAAGTTGCCGACATTGTGTGTGCCCACGTGATGAACCTGCACCCCCACAGGGCATGTGGAGCGAGTTCACACTGAAGTGTAAGATTTATTTGACTATGTCCTAAGTGAAAAAGCAGGAGGGTAGTATGGGTTTGGTGCTCAGATATTTGTCAGTGGAGGGATGTAGATGGAACAACGAGTCAGCCTTAATATTTTTGGATCCTGGTCGATATGAAAGCATGAAAATAAATGTGGAAAATGTGAGTTCAGGCTCAGCCAGGTTTTAGTGGTGCTCTCCGACCAGCTCCGATCATTCTGCCATGGCGTTGTGATACAATGAGTCTGCTGCATACATTTTGATGGCAAAGTAATGTGTCATAGAAGGATGCAATTGCAGTAGACAGTTCTATTGAAAATTAATTGTGTTTGTATGCCAAACACTCTGGGAGTCCGGGAGTTCTCAGTCGATTCTCACATTTGTGTGACAAATTTTTTTTAAGATTTTTTCTGACTATTGTAAGCTAATTGGCTAACAATTAGCATAGGAGGTTCAAATACAAGAATTTTCAATTATTTTCTCATATACACTTCAGAATTTCCACACTAACCAGCTTTAACAGCTGTTATAGAATTATTATTATTATTATTATTATTATTATTATTATTATTATTATTATTATTATTATTATTATTATTATTATCATCTAAACAAAATAGATTTTACATAGAGGTGAGTGAGAACTCTCATTCACAACAGCATCAGTGTATATGCAAAACATGCTGTATTTGAAGCCATGTGGATTTTTATTTAACATCTTTGTTTGATTCAATGTGATATTTATGTGACAGACTAGTGTGTGTATATGGGTTAGATTCTTGATAACAAAAAGTGTGGTTGTATAAATTCATACACAGCTGTTTCTCTCTTTTCAATTGTGCACAATTGTTCAGTTGTGTAATTTGATAGATTAGATTGACAGAATGAGGAGGAAACCATGCAATAGAAAAAACACCTGAAGTAAAGTGTTTTCCTGGTCAATACCACAGGCTTTTCTCTCACAAAGAGAGCAGACACATTACAGCCAGCTAATTTCTGCTTAACAGATACAAAGCTCCAAATCTTAGAAATTCCTCAACTTAGGCAACAATGTCAAATATCCAAGGGAATCAATATTTTTTTTTAATATGAGGTTTGATTTATCACACTTTTTTAAATTCCATTGAATAAAGAAGTCGAGGGGTCGATACACTCAACATGAAATGTGTAACATAAACGGAGACTACAAAATGGTAGCGGAGAATCCAACGTAAACTAAACTAACATGGACGAAACAAAACATGAGACCTAACATGAAAACGTGACATGAACATGGACTATGATGATCTAATGCAATGACGCTAAAGTTATCTAAACACTTACTATTTCACTTTGAAGTTCACATACAATAATCCGCGCCGTGTGCTGGGAGGCGTGCGTTATATATGCACGCTAAATCAGCGTCGTAATAGCTAACAGCTGAGTGCAATACAGACACACATGACAGCTTAGCCAATGACAGACACAGGGAGGAGACAATACAAAAACTTAACAAAGTACACGTGGTAGAATTGTCCTGAATGTCAACAATGTCCATATCGATTTGCAGGCGCTCGTGCATTCGCGGTGTTGCACTCTGCTTCAAGGGGAAAATCATGACAGATGCAAGTTTGAGTGCTATTATAATGCTCAGTTTTGAGTTCTGCTGATCTTTTTGATGACATAAATAAATCAGACAAAGTCAGAAAAAGTTATTTAGGATGTTGTGATAATGGTGTACAGCATATTAGCAATTCTGTCAGCAAGGCTGTAAGATCAGACCATTCAATGAGCAGGCCTGTTGTCTGCATTCATCTTAGCTAGGAAAATCACTCCATTGTCATTCCTTTTTAAAAGAAAGCCTTTGTCAGTCAGTTGAGGTGAGTTGAAATGTCAATTTCCCATGGCAACAATGAGGATCGTAGGAGCAAGCTGAAAGGTTGACACATGGAGATAAACACCCTCGCTGCCATGGTCACTAAGACCTCCTCAATTTCTTCCTAAATAACTAATATGAGCTGATTTGCATTGGTTTTGCAAGTCAATGATACCTTTATTCCTCCCATCTTCTGCCTTCTAAATGCATATATAAAGAAGATCAATGTTTAGTTACATAACAATGGTCTGCCTCAGAACTTTTGTCTCAGTACAATATGATACTAAAACTATTAATCCTATAAAAATCTATATTAAAACCTTTTATATAAAAAGTTTTAATATAATCATTTATAAGGGATTGTTAGGGTATCACCTCCACTTAAACAAGTTGACAAACATACTATATACTATTTGACCAAAAATAGTGTTGGGTCCGAGTTCACCTTTGTTGAGTATAAGTCAAGACCAAGTCCTTAACCAATCGAGTCTGAGACCAAGTTTCAAAAGGTGCCGAGTTGGACTCAAGTCGAATCCTTAATGGCCGAGTCCAGAAAGTAATTAAATTGAGAAAAAGATTTGAATGCTCAATGTTGAACTGTTAAATTAATATTTTAATATTCACAATGGAAATATAAATGTAAAAATACCACTATTACATCTTGCCATTGCCATGTAAAATTTTTATCTCATGTTATCAGCACTAGTTTTCTATAAAAAAAAAGGTTTCAAAGAAAAAAAGTGATATAGAGGTATATGTAGAACCTTTATTATATTAACTCGAATTTCCCCCTGGGGGATTAATTAATTAATTAATTAATTAATTAAGTAAGTAAGTAAGTAAGTAAGTAAGTAAGTAAGTATCTATCTATCTATCTATCTATCTATCTATCTATCTACAGTGGTGTGAAAAAGTGTTTGCCCCCTTCCTCATTTCCTGTTCCTTTGCATGCTTGTCACACTTAAGTGTTTCAGAACATCAAACCAATTTAAACAATAGTCAAGGACAACACAAGTAAACACAAAATGCAATTTGTAAATGAAGGTGTTTATTATTAAAGGTGAAAAAAAATCCAAACCATCATGGCCCTGTGTGAAAAAGTTATTGCCCCCCTAAGCCTAATAACTGGTTGGGCCACTCTTAGCAGCAACAACTGCAACCAAGCGTTTGCTAAAACACTGTCCTAAAGTGCTCCTTTATGACTCCAGGGCATCCATATCTTAACTACCTGGGTGACTGAATAATTCAAGCGCAATCCAGAGAGTTGGTCATTCAAAATCAAGATTTTGTTCTCGCCCATGTGAGGAGCTTGGGGCTCAGGTTGAACTTCAGGGAAAGTTGCTTCTCCAGTCGAGAGTGACTTTTCTAGGAGTTACATGGGATTCAAGTACAGTGAGGGCATGTGTATCCACAACACATGCAGGGCAATCCAATCAACATTGAGCAAGATTAGATTAGGTCTGGACATCCCCTCCAGTTTCTATGGAGACTGTTGGGGCTTATGGCAGCAACAGCCAATGTCATACCGTTGGGCCCATTGCATATGAGACCATTCAGTGTTGGCTGAAAGTCGGGAGTTTCATCCAAGGGCAAAACCCCTGAGAGCATTCAAGGTCATACAGGGATAACTACATGCTCTGAGAACTCTGAGAGGTGTCCCCTGTTTATAGCCTTGAGTCACATTCTAGGGCCATCCCTTATCAAATGACAGTAATGTCAGATGCCTCCCTCAAGGTCTCTGGAGATGCCCTCATCTAGTGTGGCATAAAAATCATCTAGAAGTGTGGGCCATACTCCTAGCACTGAGTTCCTTCTCAGTTGAGAGGCCGTCATGTGTTAGACAATACAACGGTGGTCTCAAATATACAGTGGGGAAAATAAGTACTGAACGCATCAACATTTTTTTCAGCAAATATATTTCCCTTGAGATTATTCACGAAATTTTCAGCAGACATCAGCATTTAGGCAAGAAATCTGCCAATATAAAGAATTCACAACATTAAAGTCCATAAAAAGTATTGGAGATGCCAAGAAAAAACAGTTCTCCAAGGCAAGGTAAGGCAAAGAACCAGCTGAAATGCGTAAGTAGTTAGAAAGTAATTATACTTTCTATCTGTGCAAATTAAATCAGCTGGGTTAGTAAATTGATGGTCTGTAAAAATGTTTTTCTTTATCTAGGTATCACACAAGAAACATCTATTGATGGGTAAACAAAGAGAGGTCTCCCAAGACCTTTGCAACCTTATTGTTGTGAAATGAATTGATGGAATTGGATACAGACATATTTCAAAACTTCAGAATCTTCAAGTAAGCATCACTGGGGCCATTATCTGCAAGTGGAAGCAGCATCACTCCATCATAAACCGGCCATGCAAGAGCCAAGGACCACTTGGAAAGAGCTCCAGAAACACTTAGAGGCAGCAGGTACCATCGTCACAGAGAAAACAATAAGCAATGCCCTCCACTACCATAGTAACTATGCACACTCATCCCACAAGACTCCTTTACTAAAGAAAAGTCATGTCAAAGCTTGCTACAACTCATTTGGACAAGTCTATGAAATACTTGGAGAGTGTAATCTGGTCACATGTTTGGAGAAGAAATAGCACGGCACAACACTATACCAACAGTGAAGTTTGGAGGGTGAAGCATCAGTATATAATTGAAGTCCTTTACTGGGAGATTCTTGAGAAGAATCTGCTGCCATCCACCAGGATGATAAAGATGAGATGTGGGTCGACCTTCCAGCAGGACAATGATCCAAAGCATTCAGCAAAGGAAACTCTCAATTTGTTTCAGAGAAAATAAATCAAGGTGTTAGAAAGGCAGTGAAAGTAGTAGTGAAAGTTTTGCTTGGCAGTGAAAGTAGAGGTGATGCTGCATCTCTATTTGGGTGCTTGAAGCAATCTCCATTACTTATGAGAAGTGTGGTCTTGCTATATCTCTAGGCATATGGGCTCATTCCACCGGGGGGTTGTCTCCTCAAAGGCTTTATCTAAGGGTTACCCTTACAGGAAGTGTGTGCTGTGGTGGAGTAGTCTATGACGCACGCATTCATTCGGTATTACAGTTTGGCCTTAGGGCCCAGCTCATATATGGTTCTCGGAGCTAATGTCTCTGCTGGATGGCACTCCATGGGAGAATACCATTTGCAGGGATCTATTGTCTGAAGCCAGAGGGTTTTATCAACCTTGGCCGGAACCATGGAAACTGGTCCCTGAGGTGCATAAGCTCATAGATTCCGGTCTCTCAACTGAGATCGTAGAGACAATGTTAAATGCTAGGAACGTCAGTAAGACTGTTCTTACAGGAATGTTTTTCAGCATGATTGGCTCCTTCTACAATTAAAATCTAAGTGGCTGCCATTTCGGCCAGCCACACACCTATTAATCAAGCCTCTGTGACAGGCCATACCCTCAGTATCACGGAGTGGTTATACTCATTCCCACAGCGTGAAGTTCAAGCAACATTGAGTTCACTCTGAAAGGGATTGTCTGGGTTATGCTTGTAACCCTGTGCTTTGAGAAGGGAACGAGACATTGCATAGCATGGTCATACTGAGGCATGCCTGTGAATCATGTCTTTGCTTCAGATAATAGAGGCCGATGATGTGGTTTACAGGTGGCGTTTTTTAATCACACATTGCGCGAAATTCCATGTCACTTGAACATGGCAGGCCTATAAATAGGAGTGACTTTACACAGACTTCAGGTACTGGTCACACACTAGGGCACATTCCACAGTGTGAAGGTCAATCAATGTCTCATTCCTTTCTCAGGGCCCTTTGTGTGTGGAGTTTGCATGTTCTCCTCGTGCTTTGGGGGTATCCTCCTGGTACTCCGGTTTCCTCTCCCAGTCCAAAGTCATGCAGGGTAGGCTGATTGGCATGTCTAAAATGTCCGTAGTGTATGAATGGGTGTGTGAATGTGTATGTGATTGTGCCCTGCGATGGACTGGCACCCTGTTCAGGGTGTACCCTGCCTTGTGCCCGATGCTTCCTGGGATAGGCTCCAGGATCCCCCG
>JAFFST010045116.1:35971-46537 GCA_022414735.1 Noturus placidus | reverse complement strand
CCCATGAAGTCCTTTGATGTGTTGTCAGCATGTTTTTGGACATTTTCTAGCCTCATGATAAAGTTACTCCCATTTAGATTGATGAATTTCTCTGTAAACTGGTAGACAGAATGTGTCTGTAGACTTCTGAACTCATTCTGCTGTACCATCATGAGTTACATCATCAATAAAGATTGATAAGCCCATTCTAGAAGCAGCCGTGCAAGCCCAAGCCATGACACTACCTCGACTGTGCTTGACTGAACCTGTATATTTTGGATCATGAGCAGATCCATTCTTTCTCCACACTTTGGCCTTTCCATCACTTTTGCAGATATTTATTTTGGTTTCAGAACTTTTGTGACTCATCTCTGTATTTCTTTACGAATTCCAATCTGGCCTTCTGATTCTTTCTGCTCATGAGTGGTTTGTATCAAGACGGTGTGGCCTCTATATTTCTGTTCTCAAAGTCTTTTCGAATGGTGGATTGTGATATCTTCACCCTTGCCCTGTGGAGGTTGTTGGTGATATCAATGAATGTTGTCAGTTTGGGTTTTTCTTCACAGCTCTCACAATGTTTTTGTCATCAACTGCTGTTGTTTCCCCTAACCAACCTGTTCAGTGTCTGGTGACACCAGTGGTTTCCTTCTTTTTCAGGACATTCTAAATTGTTGTATTGACTATGCCCAATGCTTGCACAATAGCTCTATTCCTTCTATTCTCAGCTTCAAAATGGCTTGCTTTTCTCCCATAGACCACTCTCGGGTCTTCATGTTGGTGTACCCTTTTTAACAACAAATGCAGTATTCACAACTGAAACCCACAGATCAAGTCAAGAGTAGACATTCAGAGCTATTAATTGTTTAAAAAAAATCAATCAAACAGGTTACACCTGGGCAAGAAGAAACATTTTTCAGTCACATATTCCAATATTTTTAATGACTTGAAAAATGTGTAGATTCAAACAAAAGGTGCCATGTTCTAAGTTGTTTACCACATTTAGATTTAAATATCGGGTACTGAAAGTTATAATTCTGATTTACTGTCTCATTTTCATTTTTTGATCTCCAACCCAAATGTCTTCAGTGTATAGCAATAGCAAAAAAAAAATGGCCTTTCGGAGTAGACTGTGTATGAGCAAAATGTATTTACTTTGTGCAACTGTACAGAATTTCAGCAAGTATGGAATTCAACTTGCTAGTAATTTCTTTATGCTGTAACATGTTACCTTTGCTTAAAGTCACCATAGAGGATCCTGTTAGGGAAGCCCTTTCTGCAGATTCTGATGCCCTCCAGCACACCATTACAACGCAGCTGGTGCATTACTAGAGGATTCTCCATGGCCCCAGGAGTCTTTGTCTCATTGGGGATGATGCAGCGCACAAAATGAGGATGAGTTGATCTCAGGTTGGTCATCAGCTTGTTTAAATTCTCCTAAAGATGGAATACGCACAGTCTCACACATGCAAAGTTGTAAGAATTCACATGACTTAATTTGTATAAAAAGTTAAGGCTATAAATAATGGCTAACCTTGCCCAAATTTAGTCTTTTAAATCATTCTGCAGACTATTGCAAAATTACAAAGTACTGATTTAAAAAAAAAAATTAAAATTGTATCTCACCCTATGGAGGGCTGACACAGTCTGGAAAGAAGAACCTTTTTTCTTCTTTTCCTTAGTTTTTCCACCTGCACTTCCATCTGTCATGGCTATTAGAATAAGGTAGCAGATGATTAGAACAAAATGCATGATGCCTAGGAAATGGTAATACATTCCTCAGCCATCTGAGTCATCTTACCTGAGTCAGCACCAGCATAATTTGCAAAAAGGACACCAAGCAATTTCATGGTGGACTTCTGGTACAGCCCCACAACAGTTTCATTGAGTGGATCCTTGTTCTTCACCAGCCAGTTGACAATGTTGTAGTCAACAGTGCCAGCATAATGAACTAGTGAAAAGTGAGCTTCTGGTTTACCCTTCACAATCCTGGGCTTCTGGAAGTTACCAGATTTGCCCAAGTGGTTGTCGTAAAGCTTAGCTTTGAATGTGGCATCACTGGCTTTGGGAAACATGCACTCCTCTTCAAGGATGGACATGATACCCATAGGCTACATAGACAAGAATGAAAAAGCATGAGTTTATCTTATTTCTAAACTAATAAACCAAGTTTGTGAAATCAAGTTGTTAGCTCAAATCCCACGCCTCACCTTTTCAATGAGATCAATACAAGCCTGCAAGTCCATGCCGAAGTCAATGAATGTCCACTCGATGCCCTCTTTCTTGTATTCTTCTTGCTCCAGCACAAACATGTGGTGGTTGAAGAACTGCTGCAACTTCTCATTAGTGAAGTTGATGCACAGCTGCTCAAAGGTGTTGAACTGTTAAGGAAAACATGCAGTAATTATTAATGATGCACTCCTCCTAAATACTGATATAAAGCTCTTTGGCAGTAGAAAATAAGTAGTAGGAAAATACATTTGTACAAGAAAACGTACATCAAAGATCTCAAAGCCAGCGATATCCAGCACACCAATGAAGTACTGGCGAGGCTGCTTGGTGTCCAGAGATTGGTTAATTCTCACAACCATCCAAAGGAACATCTTCTCATATACTGCCTTTGACAAAGCTCCAGTAGCATAGTATACCTATAGTACAGAACATATATTAATTCTTTACAGAAATAATATTTCGATCATAGCCTTCTAGATTGTATGTATATTCATATCATTCATTATGTATGATATCATTATTTTATAACCTGCTGGACATTCTGGCCCTTTGTGACCCACTCATTTCCTACTTTGACTCTGGGGTGACACAAAGACTTGATGAGATCAGCGGAATTCAGGCCCATTAGATAAGCTGCTTTGTCAGCATCTAAAATGGATCATACCCATTATTAATCATACATTTCTGACTTGTATAATCTGAGCACACTCTTGTCATTGCTGCTTGTCAAGTGGTAGGAATTACTATGTGGTCAGCTTTACTAGGTACAAATTCTACCTACACTACAAGTGCTTAAACTACTCTGGGTAAGTTAGACTACAAACAAGTAATGAGTGCAAGTTGGATAGTTTACAATCATTCTAATTTGCTAATAGTTGAACTTTTTTTTTCTACTATCAGCATAAATCTAGATGACTAAGAAGTGAATCATTCCTAAATATTAACTGTAAAAATGAACTGAAGTCACATATGTAGCTTAAACTTCATTTTCAACACCTTTTACAATAAAATTGAATTGAATTAATATAAATAATCATATCCAATGTACATATAGTATATGCTTACAGAAGTACATTGCAGCCATGCAAGAAAAAAATTCTGCATCAGAATCTCGCTATTACAAGAAAAGCATCTTGGTGCTGCAAGAAAGCATATTATTATTACAAGAAAAGCATATATTTTATTAATAGAAGGGCATCTTATTATTATGAGAAAAGCATCTTTGTAATACAAGAACAGCATGTCTTTATTAAGAAATAAACATGTTATACCAGCAACATAACATTGTTATTACAATATAGCCTACATGGTTACCAGTTGAGGCTCTGACATATGACACATTTTACATAATTAGTCATATGTCATAGTCAATGCTTGTCTTAAACTACAATGAAATTGAAATGTCACTGAGCAGTGTGTGCGGTATTATCATTAGTGTATGCACGTTATGAAGGACTCTTAAATCAGTGTTTATACAGATGCAAAAATTGGTCAGATTGGTCAGACACATGCAAAAATTGGTCCAACTGTTAGAGATTGCTTTAATCCTAGCAGATCACCTTGAATGACATGGGGAACTAGAGTTTGCAGTATTTTGCAGTATTTTGCAGTATGGGCGGCTGTGGCTCAGTTGGTAGAGCGGGTTGTCCACTAATCGTGGGGTTGGGGGTTCGAATCCCGGCCGGGTGATCACATGCCGAAGTGTCCTTGGGCAAGACGCTGAACCCTAAGTTGTCCCCAATGGCAAGCTAGCACCTTGCATGCAGCTCTGCTACCATTGGTTTGTGAGTGTGCTCTCATTTGTAAGTCGCTTTGGATAAAAGCGTCCGCTAAATGAATAAATGTAAATGTATTTTAAATGTCTACAGGCTGGAATTGTTATTACATACCCAAAACGGTGTCAAGCTTTTATTTTAAAAAATATCCTTGTGGAGTTGAGATTCAGGAATGGACTTTGATGCAGACTGTATTGTTTTAGATATATGGCACAAGCATCTGTATAAACACTGGGATTTGAGAGTTCTTTGTAATATGCATATGACAATAGCTTCTACAGCGCTCAATGACATTAACATGACATTGTGGTTTAAGCCAGGCATGGTGTAAATTTTTTTGAGATGAGATGTTTCTTTATACAAATAAGATGCTTTTCTCAGAATAATGAGATGTTTTCTTGTAATACCAAGATGCTGATGGGGACTTGCGTAGCAGTAATGTGCTTCTGTATATGAGCTTGTAGATTACTAATGAGTTGGTAAACTACTAATCCTTGAGTCCCTTTATTGAGATTAGTATATTAGTGAACCTGTAATTACAGAAACTGTAATTGATTTTTACCAAAATGTAAACAATGCATTTATTTGATGTATGAAGATATACCCTCAGTGCCGTCAGCCTCAGCCTGCTCCTCTCTCTGTTTCTGCTTGAACTTCATGTTGCCGTAGTGCATGATGGCACCAACCAGCTTATATATGCTGTTCTTTTCCTCTTGGGTGAAGCCCAGCACATCAAAAGCTTCCTACAGAACAAAATGGTGTGTCTCTCTTAAATACAAGTATGTCAGCTTGACTCATGCTGCTCAAGAACCTCAGCATAGACCATAGAGTTAAAATTGAATATACTTGCCATTAGGAACCTACAGTTAACATCTTGTTACAATATCATTCATAATGCCAAAACTTTGGTTTTGGAAAGCTATTTTTTTTTACATACATCAGTAGCCATCAGCTCATCAGCATCACTAATAGAGGCTACTTGAGTCTCTCCTTGGGAGATGAAGGCGTAATCATAAGGGTTAGCAGTGATGAGCAGCATTTCTGTCAAAGACGAAAAAAGAGAGAAAAATATTTTTGTAATAGTTATGTATGCATAGAGTATATGTATTGAACTGTGTAGAATGCATTATTAATATAGATATTTCTTGCTGACCTAGCAGTTCAGGTTTCTTCTGAGACAAGATCTGATAGAAGATATGGTAATCTCTCTCAGCTTTGAGCTGGAAGGTCACACGGGACTTCTCTAAAAGATCTGTATCAGCCGGAATAACAAGACAAACAGTGAACACATTATTATGCTCATGAAAAAAGAAAAAAAACAGATTGAGTGGTTGTTGTTTTTTTTGTAATAAAAAAAAAAGGTATTACATGTCTCGATATCAGCAGAGGCCAGTTTTCCAGTGGCACCAAAGTGGATCCGGATAAACTTGCCCTATTTGAAAAGGTAAACATTGGTTCATCCCTTTCTCTTCTGAAGTTAGACTTGAAGACTTACAAATCTGAGACTTAAACTTACAAATCTGGAGGAGTTGTCATTTCTGATGGTCTTGGCATTTCCAAAAGCCTCCAGAGCAGGGTTACACTGGATAATTTGATCCTCCAGAGTACCCTAAAAATAGATCAAAGTGAGATTGTGTATTTTAGTTCATGTGTGAAAACCATCAGATTCAAAATGTCATGCTATTTTAATTCTCACATTCAGGAAACATTTGAATAGTGACTGAGGAACAAGGCTTTGATCAAGGTTTTGGGTTGAAGTGTTTATCAATTCCAACCTTCCCATAAATCATTTGAATACTTGAACAATATCGCACAAGCAAGACTGGTTATACTGAATAATGGCACAGCTATGATTAAACTTCCAACCTCAATCTGGACCACAGAATCTCTCACCATCTTCAAAAAACAGCTTAAGACCCACCTCTTCTGTGAACACCTAACCAACTCATAAAATAATGAAAAAATATTATATATATATATATATATATATATATATATATTTAATGTTTGCACTTACACCTCTACTCTGCGCACTTTGCTTCTTCTGGAACTCAATTAACCTATCTTGTATAGTAGCACTACTTTTATTGCTTGATATATCGCTTTGCTTGTATTTTCTCATTTGTAAGTCGCTTTGGATAAAAGCGTCTGCTAAGTTAATAAATGTAAATATAAATGTAATGATTCGGTGTATGTATGAAGCTGGAGTACTGTAGCCAAATCACAGCCTTTCATATTTTAAGTCAAAAGTTATATTCATGAACAAAATGTCTTCTGATGATTTCACTAACTCTACTGTAATAATGGTTTATAAGCACTCTAAATATAAGCACTCTTGGAACGCTGCTCAACCAATAAAATTAGTGAACCAGATTTAACTGTTATATAATAGTTATCAAATATTGCTTCTAACATCTCATTAAGAACTGTTCAAAGTTTTCTAAAGGTGAGAATTGGTACTGTTAAATTAATTTGTAATTCATTGACAGACTTGTGTGGAAACCTGTCTCACTGATTTAAATATGACAGAATGTTTCATTCACCCTCTTGTCATTGGCATCCCTCTTAAAACCACCAGCTGCGATGCTGGCAAAGTACTGGATGACTCTCTTGGTGTTCACAGTCTTCCCAGCACCAGATTCTCCACTAAAAAAAGTCTCATGTTTAAGTACAAAATATATATATAATTTAAAATATAACAAGAATATCCTTTAAAAAAAATGCATATAATAATAGGCTTCATAGAGAGACATTAAAAATGTCTTGATATTTCAATAGTTATATTATGTATCACAGTTTCTCAAAAAGGGGTAGACTTACGTGATCAGGATAGACTGGTTTTCCCTGTCTAAAATAAATAAATCTGAGGTCAGCACACCAAATACATTTAGTTGTTAACAATACACATCAATCAAGGGAAAAAAAAGGATCAGGAATTTAAATTAAATACATTTTTATTTGAACATTGCACTCGGTATAATATGTCATATTTACCTGAAAGCATGTACTGGTAGGCGTTATCAGAAATGGAGAAGATGTGAGGAGGAGCTTCAGTCCTCTTCTTGCCTCTGTAGGCAACGACAACTTCCTGGTTGTACACTGGCAGCCACTTGTAGGGGTTGATAGTTACACAGAAAAGTCCTGAGTAGGTCTGTAGAGAAGGAAACAAATGTTTACTGAATTCAGAGCCATTCAACATAAAATATATAGTTCATATTAGTGGAAAACTTCATATGCTTCACAACTCACGTAGATCATCCAGGCTGCGTAACGCTCTTTGAGGTTAAACAGCACAGCAGGTTCATGCAGGAAGGTGAACATCGCCATGTCCTCAATTTTATCGAACTTTGGCGGATTCTGAGGGTGAACATCACACTCCTTCACAGTCACAGTCTGTATAGAAGAGCATATTGCATTTTTGTCGGATGTTGTGTATTACAGTACTTTTAATTACTCTTTTTATTTTTTAAACAAAGAACACAATGCCTCTCAGTAAATGCTTACCTTTCCTTTCTCAGTCTCACAAGTAATTTTGTCTCCATCACGACTCACAATGGTTCCTTTAACAAATTCCTCTTCTGTATCAGGAACAAAACATGCCCTTTTCATGTCAAAGGCCCGAGTTTGGGCCTCAAGACGCTCTAATTCTGACTTTCTCAGGAATGGGGCTGCAGCCCCAAACTCTGCCATCTGAGCATCCGACATCTTTTAGCCTATTTATCAAATATGCCAAGCTTTAGTTTATATGGACCAGAACCAAAGTCGGTCTATGTGCACTTGTATATATATATATATATATATATATATATATATATATATATATATATATATATATATACACTCTAAACAGTAACTAGCATTAGTGTTTTAACTCACATTGCTTTAGACAGCATTGCCCAAAGCATGAAGTCACTTTAAGCATACAGATGGTTAGTGCTTACCTCTGTTGTTTACCTTCTTTGCAAAAATGGATGTTGTTGTCACTCTGGAAGCAGGCAGTTAGAAAAAAAATCTGAATGACATAGAAGTAGGCTTGTTAGCTTTATACCATAGCCAGTTCATGGCTTTTGAAATTAGGCACTGTTCATAACTTTTTTCCACCAAAGTTTAATATGATGAATATATGTTGCATTTGATTGACATAAAACCGAATCATTTAGGATTGTGACACCTCAACAGTTCTAAGATAATGAGCAATACTAATATTAAAAGCTGCTACTAAAAGTTATGTTTACCTCTGGATGGTTGAAGTTCAGATATCAGCAATGTCCAGGTCATGATCTCCCTCTTTTATAAAGCACGCACCCTCTAAATATGGCATTTGGCATTGTCAGGTAGGAGGGCTTTTTGGTTTGATTAAACTGCAGGTGGGTGGGGTACACTGACTTTTCCACATTATGGTGGGGAGAAGGGTGAGGGTGGTCAGATTTGTGCCAACAACCAACCCACAATGGAAACCAAAGGATATTTAACATGAATACATAGAGAACGGTGTATATTTTATATATTATATTATATTTTGTACGAGTCTCATTTTTGTTAAAATGATTTGTTTATTTTCAGACTGTGATACCCTGATGCTAGGAAACTCACGGTGCTACAATCAGCCATCAGTAAGATCTGTTTTTGTAAACTGATGTACTCAAGTTATTGAGCATCTTTTTATATTTTAAACTAAATAATTACTTAACACCGAATGCAGAACATGTCAAATGATTCATGAAATGCCTTCCTATACTATTCTCTGTAGATAAGTCCTTTAAAATAATTCAAGTTTCTTACACATTGTATTTAAGCAAAATCTGGCCGGTTCTTTCACATGACTACTGCAATATATTTAGACAGTGACTCATCCCCTGATCAAATAATATGACTTAAACAGGAAAATAAAAACACTGCTGCATGTCTCAGATGCCGTTAGATATCGGTCATAGTTAGCAGCTGTTAGCAGGAATTGAGGGCCATCAACAACTGTTGGAATGATTCCTCATCTCATTGGCGCTTTGTTATCTCCGCTCCTTTGTCCTTGAGTATACAGATAATCCCTGTAACATTCTGGGCGGGTGACAGTGTTTGATTGAGTAGCACAGGTTTCTCCACACACAGTGGCACACCCATATTAGTTATGGTCAGAGCCAGTGAAAGCTAATGTAAAAGGAGGCAAATGTTATTAACTCACCAATTCTTTATAATGGTTACATATTTTCAGCAATATTTAATTTTCTGTAAAACATGCTTACTGGTATTTATTCAAGCATTTAAATGAGCACTAATTAAAAAATAAATAAACAAGTCCCTTGACTGGTGTGTTTTTGTTGCCATGCTAGCGGATACTAACTCTCCTCAGATATGGATTTATCTTGATAATATTCTTAGACTCTGACCGATGGAGACTATAAAGCATTTCTCTACATCACTTTGGATTATGGTGTCTGCTAAATGTTGTAAATGTAAATGCTGGTGTTATTGTGACCTGCTACATGGATTTGGATGCAGGTATTTGGTCATGTTCCTAGTGGAAGTTTAAAATTCAATTGACTAAACTTTTTTGTATGAGCGATGACACTTGGGAATGTGAAGACACAAAAATTACTCTAATAAACATCTGAACAATATATGTGCATCTGAACAATATACAGTGGTGTGAAAAAGTGTTTGCCCCCTTCCTCATTTCTTGTTCCTTTGCATGTTTGTCACACTTAAGTGTTTCGGAACATCAAACCATTTAAGTGATGCCTTGATTGTGAACAGGTGTGGCAATAATCAGGCCTGGGTGTGGCTAGAGAAATTGAACTCAGGTGTTATAGTAAGGGGGGCAATCACTTTTTCACACAGGGCCATGATGGTTTGGATTTTTTTTCACCTTTAATAATAAACACCTTCATTTACAAATTGCATTTTGTGTTTACTTGTGTTGTCCTTGACTATTGTTTAAATTGGTTTGATGTTCCGAAACACTTAAGTGTGACAAACATGCAAAGGAACAGGAAATGAGGAAGGGGGCAAACACTTTTTCACACCCCTGTATATATACATTTAGCATGCTATTCAGGGAATGGTTTTCTTTCTACATGCATTAGTACATATTTTGTAGATTGAAATGAATAATAATAGCCACCTTAAAACTCTTCTCAGAAGTATGAGGTATTTATTTATAGTATGAAACATTTAATAGGGTGAAGTGTGAAGTAATGCTACATGCCTTACCAAGTGAGAGCAACAGAAACCCCACAGTACATTCTTTACCAAGTGATAACAACAACAAGGCAGAGGTCAGGCCACTTAATGGTGCAAGTGTCTGTGATGAGTATTACATCTGCTCTCCTTAATACCCTCTTTAGTTTATAAGGTTCTACTCTTTACATCCTTTCCCTGTTAAACTAATATGAATTAACCTTCCAGAGGGAACTAGGAAATACCTAGTCAGAACAAGCATTCAAGTCAGTCACTTCTTGAATTTCCCCTCGGGGATAAAGAAAGAAAGAAAGAAAGTAAATAAGTATCTGTCTGTCTGTCTGTCTATCTATCTACAGTGCCTTGCGAAAGTATTCGGCCCCCTTGAACTGTTCGACCTTTTGCCACG